>CM023101.1:40556786-40765616 GCA_013103745.1 Gardenia jasminoides | reverse complement strand
GATCATAAATGTCGTTAATATGGCAAGCTTGTTCTTAGAGTAAACAAGGACCAAAATCTTAAGACATGATTACGAGAAAGGATATAGATCGACATAAGATCATCCTCCTTCTCCCCACGATTACGGCTATTATTCAATTCTCTCAATATTTCAGGTGTAACCTGCATTTAAGAAGACGAGTTAGACTAAAACAACATTATGTCCAACGGGAAAAGAAAATGAAAAACGATTGCAATGAAGTGAAGTAGCATACCAAATAATGTCTCTGCTTTTCAACAAGTGTATTGAGATTAGCTTTATCTTCCTTCGTCACCTCATTCTTGTACCTATGCATTTCCATACAATTATTATACATGAGAAATTAAAAAAAAAAAAAAAAAAAAAGAAAGGAGAGTTCATGTGTTAGATTGCTAATTGCAAATCAGAGAAAGTCACCTAAATGACTCCTATGGCACTCTGAAGCTGGACCAAAGCCCTCCCAAAAGGGTAAAAGATCCACAGCGGAAGGAAGTGAAGCATGGGAAGGTAAAGTAAGGAAAATAACTAATATGGAAGAGCAACCAACTTAATGCACCTTAACACCTCTATTCACTAAAGGAATTATTTAACAAGGTCTAACAAATTAATATTTATGGGAAATCCCAATACCACCACCACCACAAAAACAGTTAAAAAGGGGAAGAATCAAACAAGTATTAAACAAATAGTGGTGAGAATAACCATCAGCAGATAAGCTACTACCTCTACCTGCAAAAAGCAAGAAGTGACTGATGCCAGATCACAGGCATTGTCCTTGAATCTTCAGAATATGTCAAAGCAACCATTGCATCAAGCACTTTCGATATGGCAAAGCATATTTCTTCTCGATTAGTAACTTTATAAAGTAACTGCAAGAGCATTCAGTAACAGCTATCAGATAAACTGATGACATAATTGAAAAAAGAATGTTGAATGTTGTTAAGCTCAGGAATGTAAAATGGGCTGATACCTTGTCGTTCCACAATACTCCATCTCTGCCAGCTTCAATAATGCAACACTGCAAAGCCCATATTAAACTGATTATGCACTTGTGGAAAGATTAAGAAAAACCAAGGGTCTATGCAATGATTACATGAAAAACTGAATTCAGTAAAGCACACATCCAAAAGCCCCCTCTTGGCATGGGTGCCTGATCAATACTCAAAGAAAAGGATGCCATTTGGAAGATGGAATTTTATCTAAAGATTTTGTATGTGTGTGACCGGGGAAGAGGCGAGAGAGGGATCCAGACACTCTTTGCCTCTAGTTATGTTCTTCTTATGCCATCTTTCTTCATTTTATGGCAAATTAGTCGATTCAACCATTTATACTTTATCCTCTTATTCCAACCCAAACCCAAGGAAAATGAAACAAAACAACTTCTTGTGCCTCAAATTGAGAAACCACAAGATTTTGTCAGCACTAAAAGTTACAGTACCTAGAATGAAGAGGAGGAATGGAGACCTTCTGAAGAACACTTCCAATTATAACAGCTTCCCTGAGATTACATGTCCTTGACTAGAAAAGGAAATAAAATATTTGCTTAAGCAAGAACATTGGAAGTTGTTGGAAATCTAGCAAGCACAAAAGTATAAAACAAATATACCTCACAAAGTGGAAACAATATTCCCTTATTGAAGGCAGCTGGTTTATACAGGCACTTCTTCAGAGATTGGTTTTAGCATAAAATGCAGTCTTTTGTTCTTCCCAATATCTTCTCTAACAGTGGCAGTAAAACAAGTTTATAAAAGCGTTCTGCCTTCTTCACACCAAATTGGAAGCAAAATTCTTGTGGCTTGGTACATGGCATTTGGTGACCACTTCTCAGGTTCAGTCAAATACAAGACTTCCTCCCAAAACTGAAGTGAAGGTATGTGTTTGAAGGCCTTTGGCATTTTCCCAAGTATATTTGCTAAGTAGCTTTCCAACCCTGCATAGCATTAACCACTGACATCAATAACTCATATAGTTTATAAGATCACATACAATAGGGGTGGGCATGTATGAAAATTTAAGTACCCTTATATAACTCTATGATGGAATCATCCAATTTTGGCACCGGTCGTGCTTCTGCACAGACAAATATGAAATTAGTTGAAGAAAAAAAAAATCAAAACCTCACCTTATTTTCCATATTCCAATGCATCAGATGTTTAAATCAGTTAAACAACCAGTGAAAATCCTATAATTTCAGAAAAAGATACTCCCAAAGCACATACAATAGAGAACTCAGTTTTCAGAGCAAATCATCATATGGAAAGGAGAGCAGCAATAATTTGATCTATCAATGAAGGAGGGAAAAAAGGTTCCACTGTCTCATTTCAGGTGACCATAACTAACATCTTTCTTTTTATTAAGTCAAAAGGCATTAAAAAGTGAGCAAAATCAAAAGAATAAAGAAGGCGACCTGAAGAAACTTGAGCATCTTTTCTTTGATCCTCTCAACAATAATATCTGCCAATGTGCTGAGGGCGACTATCAACTGACAGAAAGGCTTCCAGTAGCTTCTCATCATCCTCATCAATTTGATCCTGTTGCATTACTATAATTAATAACAGGGCAAGGACAAAAGTCAAAAGGCCGAAAAAACTCCATGCCACTCCCCCGCCCCTCCCAAGCCACCAACTGAATATATAAAGGTAATTCCAACTATATTCTCCTAAGATCCTAGCTAAAATTTTCAGAATCACATATACAGCTAGCAGTTATATATGGAAATTAGACCCTATTTCTATCATCACATGAAGCTGATATTTGCCATAAAGTTAAAAATAACTACTTCAGACAAGCATCAATTCCCTATTTCACTAGTGCATTTCCCATCCCAGCTATAATATTCAGTTAAAAAAAAAAAAAAAAAAGAGGCTTCTTGAGGAAATCTAGAAAGAAAAGGAAAAAAAAAAAAGGAGCAGACCTCCTCCCAGCCACAAATTGGCTCGGGTTTCAGAAAATCCCCAAATCATCAATATCCTCTTCTTCATCATCCTCTGCAACCTTTTGGGCTCCTCCGCGAAAACCAAGTTAGAATTTTGCTCTCGAGCCTCCTCTTCATCGATTTCCTTTTGCTGAATTAACGCCTCCTTCAGTATCCTCGAGCTAATTCCCGACGATATCACCTAAATCCATTAAACACGAAATAAATACATGATCCCATACATAAAGAGGAGGGGTGGGTGGGGACAGGAGAGGCGGCGTACTTGCTGCTGTTGCTGGTGGAGCTTGGGAGGCTTTGGGCGTTTCCTGGAAGTGGAGGTAGCTGACTTGGACTCGTCATTATCAGCGGAGAGGAACGGCTCTGGGTTTGTGATTCGATTTCGCTTCTTCGCCATTGGCTACCGGTTGTACTGGCGGCAATAAAGGTGGCGGGTGGTGGCTGGAAGCTACTTGCAGCCGATAAACCCTAGTTTTAGTAGTAATACGTAAAAGATGAAGAGATATATTGCTGGTTATGATTTGTTCATTGGGAAAGCGTGATCATTGTATAGCGCTTTTGCTATACCTGCCTTCCACTCAATCTGGACAATGTTTTCCCTTTTCAAAAAAAAAAAAAAATTCTGTTTGAGAAAAATTGGACATATACAAGGGGCAAACCGGAAAAACTGTGAATATACTATTTAAAAGTACTTATTTTGGTCAACAAATGTTTTATTCAGCCAAAATTATCATTGAACTAATCAAAACATACATTTTTGAATGGATGAGTGTACGTTTTAATTAAATGAGTAACAAAAAATTGTATAGTTTTATTACCTGAGTAACTAAAAATGTACTTTTTTTAATGAGTTGGGATTCTATTTTGGTTAAATCAAAAGTCTGATAACTGAAACACTAGATTTTGAGATTGTTTGGTGACTATTCTTACCATTTTATTTTTTAAGTAAAAGAATGGTTTAAGATACAGTACTGATCTTGAAGTGCGTTTGGATTGCTCATTTTATTTAAAAATTTTCAACCGTCATTGACGCAAATTTTCATCACTTTTATCTCAGATGGTCATCCGTGAAAGTCTTCTGATAGTCTTCTGATGTTCTTTTCAACAAATTATCCCAAAAAATCTACTATCCAAACGTACTCAGTATTTGCAATAAATGTAAGATCATCAGTTGCAGAGACTAGTCATAAGCAGCATCCAATCGATCCATTCGATTTATGTGATATTTCAAGTACCAGATAGTTTTTTGCAGAAGAGGGCAACTTCACATTGGAAAAACATACCTCCCTAGGTAATATAATAGTGGGATATTAAAAAAGAATATTTTGTCAAATTAAAAGAGAGAACATATGTCAAGTTTGTGGCTCTACAATTACACACAGAGCATCTACTTACATTACCCTGTTCCTTTTTTTTTTTTTTTTTTTGGGTCAACAGATATGGAGAGAGGATGAGGCCCTCTTTCTGTAATTGGAAATGCTTATACGGTGAGAATTTATGTTGGGAAAAATCGTTAAAACAGTCTTTCGCATTTTGTCAAATGAATTTTTTTCATTATTCATTTTTAAAATGCTAATTTTTTGTGCCTTGCTAAATTAAGTCTCATAAAATTTGATCCCAGCTTAGATTTATAGCCACTTATTATCCTGAATCATTCATAATCCACACGATGATCATATGTTGGCCTTGACAGTTCCTGGAGGTTACTCTTAGAGCTGGCGAATGACGTCATACTGAAGATAAAAGTGGTATTTTGTCCCATGAAATACTAATTTCAGCAAGTATATACAAACGTCATGATCCACATATATTTCTCTTACCAACCCAAGGCACATCGATGGTTTACTCGAAACTGTTCAGCCATTATTGCCATTGGCAGCTCTTAATGTTTTATACTGATACGCAGTTTAAGAACAATACACAATATTTTCTGTAGTATTGATGCGCACACTTTCTTATTGTTCAGACAACAACAGTATAATATGTTAGTGCAAATTTCAAATTAACGATTGAAGAATTTATGCTAAACAAAAGTTGCTCAAAGAGGGAACAAGTGCTTCAGATGAAACGTAATTTACGTGGCTCACAACTGACCATCTGTTGATGCATATTTTCAAGGTCACGAGGGCTCAATGTTGCCCAGATACTTTCCACAATGCAAGCTATGCTACTCAGATAATATACCAATTAGATGGAGATGCAACCTCTTCGCAAACATATTGACTCAAACACTTGGTGCTACAGTCCACCTGAGTCAGCTAAAGTTCTGAGAAGCAACCTGCAACAAGAGTGTGAAACAATGATATTCAAGTTCCAAAAGAATATTTCTGTGTAGACACTCAGATTTGGACAAATTTCACTTGATTTCTAGTCCAACAGTAAACCTGCACCTGCACTTTGGCTCTAGTAGTATTAAGATATTTACCATTGCAAAGAACATCTTGTCACGCAACAAAGCATTTCACCTAGACGGTGTTTCAAGCAAGAGATTCTCAGATACCAAGCAAATTTCATAAATTGATATAAAAACATCCTGAAAATATTTACAGGGAGGAGAAATTTTCACCCAAAAAATCTCTCCAGAAGATGAGGTCCTTGAGCTGACAAAGATTTACTTGCCTTAGATATTAAGGGCTTGGCATTCTCATCCCATCCTGTTGCCCATTTTGCAGAAGATGCCTTTGCTAATACCCCTTCCCTCAGTGAACTCAGTGCATCACATTCATGTGGAAACCCTTTGAACAGCATCTGCAGAGCATGATCCGTGTCATAATGAATAGAAGAACAAAAGCCAAGTTCCAAATTCTACTTTCCTATCACGTATGTCAATTGTCAGGCACGTTCCTAATGCACTTACAACTCGTTGACCCACTTCCCATATCTTACCTAAATTGGTTATTTGATGCAACAGCACATCTTTCCATGTTCTACATATATATTTTGTCCACCCACTAAAATTCGCTAACTTGTAAATCATGCCATAATATGGCTTCTAAAATGATCTGTTACCAGTAATAGTTAATGAACTGAGAACAAACTCTGAAGGAATTCAAATTGCTATTAACTCCTTATTGAGCCCATCATAGCACATCTCAAGCCATTAAAATGGAGCTTACCATGAGTTGATCAGCAAGTTCGGAAGATTCTGAAAAGAGCAGACCAGTTCTACCAATTTCAACAAGCTCCTCAATGCTGGAAAATTATTAGAGTACTCAATAGATGCTATACATGAATACACACGACAGACTGAAAGAAATCTTACCAAGAATATGAAACGGCACAAACTGGTAAGCCACAGCCAAACATATCGACAACCTAAAAGACCCATGCTTCAAAGGATGAGATTGAGCAACTCTGCCAACAACTCTTTAACATACAAAGACAAAGAATCTGGCACATATACCTTCATTGGGAGATCTAACCCAGATGAGGAAGTATGCAGACAAACACCAAGATCTGCAGAACCTGTAATCAAGAGACCAACGGACTGTCAGATACTCCACTTTAGAAGCAATGGATCAGAAGCAAAAAACTTCAAACAGCTTACCAAGAAGCAATGGATAATCCTCTGCTGACAACCACATTGTACGAAATGCTACTCGCTTAAGTTTCAATTTCCTTATCTTCTGTTCATATTTGTCTTTCTCAGGTCCCTTTCCTTCAGTATGGGGAAAAAAAAGTAGAGTGACACTTGTGACCAGCAAAAGCTTCTATCAACAATAAATCAACAAATATGAAATCAAGAATTAACTGTTATTACCAGTAATTATGAATAACAACCTTGGGTACAAAAATTGCTTTCCATTACAAATTTCATTCCATAAAATTTCCTCATCACTCACATCATCCTCGTTTAATAGTCCTGCAACTTCGTCTATCATACATGAGGGGCTGCCTCAAAGAATGCTAAAGTCTTCATCTGGAGTCCTGAAAATTACTCATACAGAATCAGAGATGCTATGCAGAATAACAACATTATAATAATTTGGTTATTACTTTAGACAACAGCCACCATCTATATTTGCTACGAACTCACATCATTTTGTTATGGCCTATTAACCACATAATTCTGCACTTGGGACAATGGCAAAAACAAGACTTCAGAATTACTGTTTCTCACCATGAAAAAGCTATTCAGATTATCATTGTTATCCTTCTTTCTGGTTTTGAAGCTGACAAAAACAGTAGTGGCACTAATTTCTCTCATCGCAAGATCACTGGAAACTAATCAATGTTTATGTGTTGTGAACAGTTTGATCTCAAATCAATAACACTCCTAAAATGGTATCTGTTCCTGAAGAACTAATGCCATACCTTGACCTTAAAAAGTTTTATAAGATCCCAAGATACTGCATAGTGAGATAGTCATCTAATATTTATTAGTGGTGATTAGTTGATCTACTTAATGAAGACCACATCAACAGCTTACCAACTTGTGCTGCTTACAATGATGGCAGGTCTGTTCTGCTTCATAATCATATTTGTGCCAGTACAATTGTAAATAGGGTAGAATGGAATCACTTTCAGCTGTTCCAGTCATTCCTGCAATTTTAGAGAAAACCATAATTGGCGTCAACTATTTCAACATCAAACAAAGATGAACTGCAAACAAATTGTGTTACTACTACCATACTTATGCAGTCTTGAAGTCCATAGGGTTGACTGAGACTTTTGCTGATCCTACAAAACAACTATAATCCACAGTCGAGTTTTAAAATTCTCAAAGTCAATATATGTTGCTGAATAATCCAATGGAAGAAACAAAAGGTACCTCATGCTTCTCCTCAATGGAAGCAGGTCAGGAAAAAATTCAGGAGGTTGATCATAAAGAACAGTTGCTCTGAGATATAAAAACACAAAATGATAAGGAATACTTGCTGGAGCTAAACCATAAGGCGACCAATCACAGCCATGAAGAAGAGAATTCATACTCTTACTTAATACCCCAGTTCTGATCCAATTCATGTTGCATTGCCTTTGTCACACAAAAGGCACCATCTGCCATGCTCCCATAGTGCTTCTCAATCCTAGATATGTTTTGACTTTATGAATCACTAATTAAGAAAAGATCCAATTATACACTAAAATGGAAAAGGTTTGTCTTATACCAATGATATATTGTCACAAAAACGCTGCCCCTCCCAAGAGTCAGTGAAAGTAGTGTGTAACCAAAATTATGCCAGTCTACTACAAAAGCTGAATGTCTCAGCCAGCTAGCCCATTTAACAGCTACTAAAGTAGGAACTGATGGAGGATTCTGCAATGATACAAACCATAATGTTGAATTATGAATGGAGGTAGACAACAAAATTTGTGAAGAGAATAAAAACCTCAGATAGCAGCATCTTAATAAGAAAGCTAGAGCTCATATTTTTAGAATAAACTTTGTTCCAGTCTGTTGCATATGAAACGCATTGCTTGCCGAGGCTATACATGTTTTGAAGTAAAGACATCTGATCCAGTAAAAGCAAAATCTTCTGCTCCACTACTTGGTGATACACCACCAGATAACAGATAACTACTTTTAACTATTTTTCCTCATATTTTCCATATTACCTCAGGCAAATATTCTTTCAACATGCAGCCATGATATATCTACAAAACCAAGGTACACAAGCTGCATACATGTACTTCATGCTCTCAAAGGGTAAACCAAGGATTATAGGCCTTTAGGGTATCATCAAGCAATGACATCATCAAGTGTCGCTTCTTGGAACTCATTTCCATATCCTTACAACAGAAACCATTTCAAGATTCTATTTTAAGCTCTTCCCTAAAACCTTCCAGTGCCAGAATACAAAGAGGAAAATAGTACAGGGGCAGATCTGCATCCCTTGAGGCTAATACACTGCAACTTGAGCGAAGGTCTTTATTTCTTTCAGAAAAAAACAACCAACAAGTGGACCAAGATTACAAAAAGTAAAAAATAAAAAAATAATAAAAAAATCAATCTTTCCTTTAGAAAACAGAATTCTTGTTCATCAAAATATAAAAGAGTATATAGTTTTTCTGGTATATCAATCAAAGGATCAAAGCAAAGAGTTGATCCACATCCTCAACATGTAGACACAACTTACCACCCAAATAAGAGAAATAGAACAACTCATACCATAAAAAGAGACCTCAGTGACAATTTAAGTGAAAAATTCAAACTCACCTGCACCAAGAAAACATCAGGCGCTGGTATTTTAAAACAAACGTAATAAAGCAGCATAAGAAATTGAACTAATGGCTTCAGCAAAGCATGAAGGGCAGTATCTTAGGTAAACTTCAGGGTACAGATGGCCACTGTGTCTGCAGAACCAAAAAAACATAACAAAGGTAAATTACCATACACCATCTAAGAAAATATAACTGCACAGTTCAAAATGTTCTGAAATATCTATCTCATAGAAGTACCATTCTGTGAAGATGTATGGATTGGTGCTGTAACAGGGCAGCGTGGGGCTCCGAACCTAGCCAGAACCAAAGCATAGAATAAAGCAACAAGCATGAATCTGTGTACACGCTAAAATTGCTGGCAACTTGAAAATTTAACAACCCAATTGATAACTGATTACTTGATCAAAGAAACAAATATTTACCTCCATAGGCAACAATATCAACTTCTAAGCCAGCCTGAACCGAAGAATGGGAATTGATATAACAAGAGTCAGAAGAAAGGTGCCAAAATGCAGCTTGCAAGTGATACTAAACATCATCAAATAGTGAAAGAAAATAAAAAAAATACATAATTCATATAGGTTAAATGGAGTGTGCAACTGTATGTGTATAGAATTATAGATAGACCTGGCGAGCTAGGGAAAGGGCGTGATATTGCATGCGAGGACTGCGGCCGATGTCGCCGAGGACCACCACGGCTGCTCGGCCTCTCCTTCCGATCTTCGTTTTGTTTTATCTAGTAGTAAAGTTGATTTGATTGTAAACTGATAGGAATCACCAGTATTGAAATCAAAATGAAATAACAATACAAACCTGACATTTCCGATAGATGCTTTACAGCATAAAGGTGCGATTTTTAATTTTCCGACTGCTTCCGGCACTTAGGTGAGGGAGGAAGTGGTGGCGGACGGGCGGGGTCGCGGTCGGAGACTGGTTTGTGAATAACCGAGGAAATAACGTCCGCGCTTTGACCATTTGTTTAGTACAGTGTGGTATTGTAATTCGATTAGAAATAAATATTATTTTTTTGGATAATTCGTATACATAATTCGTAATTTTTTTTAGTACACAAAAATCCGTATATGTAATTACCTTGGAAGTTAGAATCTTTAAAAATGTTTATTCCAACTTATCTACTTTTTAAAATAGTTTCAAGTTTTTTCCTTCAAAAGTAAAATTAATTCAGTAAGGTATCTACTATAGTCTATAGGGGATAATAAATGCAAGTATGTATTCATTTAATAAGTTTAGTAAATGCCCATTCATTAGAAAAATTCTTATATTAATTTATTATTGCCAATTTTTCTCTATCAAAACCGATGTTTTTCAGGAAAAAGCTCATTATTTGATGGAATTGATTGAAATAGGATTTTTTTTTTCCCAGAAAGAGAAACAAGTTTTTATAATTTTTTTTAATAAGTGAGATCTCGTACTTACTATTCCTTTCACCTTACAAAACCCAGCCCTCCCACTAGATAGACATATAAGGTTACAAAATCAAACTCACATTGAACACTCTAAAATTTGGCTCGGTGAAGCTCATTTGTGTTTCTAGTTAAGAAATTGACCACACAACACGTGAAAGAAGGGCCAAAAGAACTTGAAACAATGGCTTTCAATAAGGTGGTGCTTTACAAATGTCATAGAAAGAAAGTCAAGACTTGAATTGTGGAATTGATTGTGAATTAATCACTCTTGAAAGTATCTTTAACTCTTAATGTAATCTAGGATGAAAGTAGAAAACTGAAAAAGTAACGAGTGACAGAGTTGGACTTCTTTCAGAGATAGTGAACCAAATAAATAGTCAACCTTAGGAAACTTTTATGGTTCCTCCCTACACGACTTTCAATTTTGTATTCTCAATATGGTTCCCTGAGTCTTTACTTTGAAGCTTGTTTGTCCCATCGAGAACTCTAAAGAAATTATACAATGAATGTTCTACTTGCATGTTTTTGACTGCCCTTCTTCAGTGATGCAGCAGGTTTCAACTTCATGAGCTGGGAAAGAACATCTTCCTCATCCAGCTTCTGATCTACCATTTTATCCCTTCCATTCATCAGCCAACGTTGAAACACAAACATTTATCCGATCACATAGAACTGCAGAAGATCAAAAACAGAAATTCTTCTCATGGAACAATGGTATAGTCTCAGAGAAAGGATGTACAAGACAGGCTCTTGTGGCCATTTAGGGAAGTATGCCGTCCCATCATTACTCAAAAGCTTTAACATTATCATAATGTAGATTGTAGACTCATTTAAACATAAATGAGTTCCCCATGAAAAGGGATGCTCTTGAAAGCACAAACGCAATGATTCAAATTGTAACGAAGCAGTTGCCTCCAATTTAGGCAGCATTCAAAGCTTTGGTGCAGGAAGAAGGCGTGGGACATCCCAGTCGGCGACAATGTGGTTGCGAGTAATCTCTGAGAGTGACCGGCAGCCACTCAATGCCATGGTTAGCTCAAATTCATCACGCAGCATCTGAAGTACTTTTCTAACGCCAGCTTCTCCTTCCGCAGCCAATGAGAAAACCACAGGTCTTCCAATCTGTCATTCAGAACATGACCTCATGATCACTTGTTTTGCGGAAACACAAGCAAATTACATTAGACCAATTCGTCCATATTTATGAACAGAATGAGATAATACCAACATCAAACAAAACCACAGAAGATTCTACCATAAATTTCATTAATATGTAGAACTTACGAATATGCCAGAAGCTCCAAGGGCTAAGGCCTTGAAGACATCAGTGCCACGTCGGACCCCTCCATCCAAGAACACTGGCACACGACCTTGTGCAGCTTTCACAACCTGAAGTTTTCACATCAGAGAATGTGGTACCAAATAATGATTAAAAAGTTTCCAATTAGCTTAATTTTGGTATCTTCATCAGGTGTTTAAACGTAAAGCAGATGATAAGCCAGGCAAAAGTTGGGTACCTCTTCCAAAGCCATAATGGTTTGGGAACATAATCTAGTTGACGAGCACCATGATTGGATACAATGATGCCAGCTGCTCCACTCTGGATAGCTATTCTTGCTGCAAGAGTTATTTCCTCATTAGTACGTCATCAAAAGCCTGACCACTATAGAGGTGATTGAGGGTCTCCATTGTTCTGAGTTCTTACCATCTTCAGCAGTAAGGACACCCTTCACAAGGATGGGCAATGAAGTGATGGTCTGGAGCCACTTGACATCCTGTCAGTTTTGAGAAAGACATAGTTAATATTGATTTCTTTAAGAGCAAGGTAAACTTCTATCTATGCTCTTTCAGATTTTTTTTTTTTTTTTTTTTTAGATGTCACCTTAATCCTACTCAAATAATGAAAATATTAAGAAATTGGAAACTGATAACGAATGTTATGCAATTTCTACTAGGTTCAGGATACTGATCCAAGTTTGATGAGCATCTCATTAGTTTAGAAAAAGATACCAGAAAACATGAAAATTGTTTTAGGTTTTCCCCTTTCAGAAACTGTTTCCACACAAATAGCTCTAATGGGCATGCCAAGATGCAAGCAGCCAAACTAGGGTGAGCATAGTGTTGAGTAATATCCATGACTTAGCAGAGATCCATTCAATTATGACAATACAGCTACTATACCTTCCAACTTAGAGTGCGATCAATTTGACCAGCAACATATGAAGCTAGTCCAGAATCATCTGCCTGCAAACAGGACAACAATTAAAACTGTTATAAGACCTCAAAAATTCAGACACACACACACACACACATGCGTAAATGTACACACACACACACACTGTGCACCAGTTATCGTTGCCACTTACTTTATCCATCTTGCCAAGGTCTAAGCCCTCAAAGTTCTTCAATGTCAAAAATGGTGGCAAATTAAATCTGTATGAGATTCAGTCAAATGCACTCTTCAGAGACAGTTAGCTAAACCTCTAACACTTCAAGGTTAAAGTCTAACCTCTCAAATTGTGATGTAGCACAACCTAATTCAATAAGTCTAAGATCTATGATAACATTGGAATTGAAACACACCGGTTCTTAATATCTGCTTCTCTGCGTCCCAGTCTAGGTGTGTCAACAGTAAGGGCTATGGCCTTAAAACCTGCCCTTTCAGCTCTTCTCACAAGCTGAGCAACAACATTCCTGTCCCTGTAGACCTGCATATCAAGGGTATGAAATTTGTCATATAGGTAAGTGATGATGAAAATTCAAGGGCTGGAACAGCAACAGCAGTACAAAAAGATTGCAAGGATTGCAGCTTCATGCTTACATAAAGCTGAAAAAACCGAATGCCTGGTCCTGTTGATGCAACCTCTTCAACACTGGAAGTAGCCCACGATGACAATGTCTGAAATCACCAACAGGTCATACATTAATAAATCAGTGTAGATTACAAGTCTTTGTACTTTAATCTCAGGTTGCATTATTTTCCAATGTGCTATATAAAGCCACACAACACAAAAAATCTCCTTCGTTCTCATGTCAATTTTGATAATTCTACTTCTTGGAGAGTAGATACTGGTAAATAATGTGATCTATGAATTTAAACATGATCCAAATCTTCTTTCAAAAGATTCAATATGAATTTGACAAGGGTAAATATTTAACCATAATTGTTCCTGCAGCTGATGCAGCTCTTGCAGTTGCATATTCACCTGCATCAAATTTGTCCATATCAGCTTCAAGAACTTCAAAAGCATGTTTGGTGCAAAGAAGTGAGCTGCTTTACACCATGCAGGGACTAATAGATTAATCACATTTCCTTCAAGGATTATCCTACTCTTCTTTTCTTTTTCAATCACTTCAAAAATGTTACCATTCCAATATGTAACATTTCTTTTGGTTTGTCATAGAGAAATATAGAGGATCCTCCTGCTTCTTTAATTGTTATTCTTGATATAGAACAAGTCAAAGGGTCTCCTTTTCTGTTTTCTCCCTATTTCTTTCGGAGGAGGTATGACATCAGCAAAAAATACTGCAACTATATTTATCCAAAAGTAGAATACTTTGAGGATTAAGCTGTAAATGTATACTACATCAAATAAAGGACATTGAATTGGGTACTTGGTGCCATGGGTTGAACCAGGTAGTTAAGATCAGCCAAGTATTGGTTGCTAACAGAAAGTAAAGTTTGAAGACATCACACAAGCTCAACTTCAAGTTAACCAAGTCGAAACAAATTGACAACATTATAGCTTTAAGCATAACAATACTAGTTGAACAATTTGGTAACACCAGTATTTCAAAGTGGAGTTTTCCCGGAGACATTACTGTATCTTCCAGGAGATCCTCTAATACTGAAAATATTAACATGAATGTGAGCTAATCAATCAACAGTCTTTGAAGATTATCATTTCCAATGGTACTTATAGGTTACAAGCTGCTAAGAACGAAAGTTGTTCTGTTAAAATCTAGGAATCAGTTACCTTCAGGATGAGCCATTTTCTGCATGGCAGTTGGGGCAATCATGATGGGCATTGAAATCTTAAATCCCAGGACAGTGGTGGTCATGTCAATCCTGCTCACGTCAATTAGAATCCGTGGCCTAAATCTGCATTGGTTTCAATTAAGCAGCATAGTTAGATGAAATCAGCAATCAATCTTAACAAATTGCTGAAGAGTTACTGAACCCTTTTTGTTGATTCCAGGCCTTGAAAAGAGGCATCAACTTACAAAATCCTTGAGAAAGCATTTCTATTCTCCGCCAGAGTCCATTCATCCTCTGCACCTGATGCATAGTAATCATAGACCATCTTTGGCAACTTCTGCTTGGCAATTGCCTGATACTCCGTGACGTTGGTAATCTCCGCCATCTCTGCAGAGAACTCTCTAAGCTTCCCCTCCTAAAGATCCTACCCTAGTAACAGAGGCACAAAAATCAGATAACAGTTTAATTACACGATCCTTTTTAAAACCATATTTTCTTTTTTATTCCAAAAACAAGAATATTCTCTAATTATCCATACAAGGCAACAGTTAACACACAAAATCCCTTTTCTGAAGCATCCAAAATGTGATAACATAAGGGCATATGCATCATGACATATGTATCAATACTCCGTAAAGACTGTGAAGAAAGGATTATTAAGGAAACAGCAATAACCCTGAATAGGAGTCCAAAAAATTAAGCAAGAAACCAACAAAATTGGAAGGACAGAAGCCCAAATAGTTATGCAATATAAGAATCATAGAATTGGAAGTTGCAATTGGATTGGTTGATGAAGTCAGTATGGCAAGAAAAATAAGGTCAGTAGAAGCAAAGAGAGAAGAGAAAAGCAGGGGACAAACCTTAAGTTTGCAGGACTAGTGAGAAGAGTGCATGCAGAGGGAAACCTCAAGTAGAGAAGTGAAGATAAACTTAAAGGAGAAAGAGGACAATGAACCAAGAAAAATAATGACAAGTTATGGAACGAAAAAAAGGTGATAAAATAAGAGCAGAGATGAAGACAAACGGGGTGAGGGGTCATGAAGAGAGAGGCACAAATTTGAGGATGAGTATTTGGAGGTGAGCGTTTTAAACCACATCCGATCAGAGGGCGAACGGTTGGCTCTATACCACAAGCATCTTGTGTGTTCCAGAGTCATTTCTTCATTATCATCCCACACCAAAATTTCAGAAAATTTTGCATCTACTGATATAGCTTTTTCAATGCATGATGAGTACAGATATGCATATGGTTAAATGTATTATTTTGACGTAATACTACGTCTTATCTAGTCTACTAGTAAGTATTAATACATCACTATCTTCCGCTCCTTGTCTATATATGGTGAAAATTTCTTGGCTCGGAGAACGGATAACATACTAATGAAGAAGAGAATGGTGGTGAGGGACCTGCCAGTCCTTGTCTTCTGAGGCACTTTTCTTGGTACTTCAACTAAGTACTAATACTTCTAGTTCTTACATTTGGGATTTCATTTTTCAGCTTATTCCCTTGATTACATTCGTTTGAACATAAGCAATTGAAGCTTTAGTCGTGATGATCTAAGTTATTCATGTATGTGATTACTTGGATTGAAGGTAGAATTGTCACGTTGAGGTAAAAGACAAGTGGAACTTTAAGTTCTATCAATTCTTGAATCCAAAATGATAAATTGCCACAGACCTTGTAACAATGAAGTTAACAGATATGCATAAAACTACACTATGGTTAGCTTATATTGTTTGAAAAATTATAGATATTCATGAAAATGTCTAAAAATAGAAAAATATTCAAAATATAAGAATAAGGAGATAAAATAATCGTATAACCAACTAACCAAAAAAAAAAAAAAAAAAAACAAAAAGGGATCACTTGATATGAGGAATTCTTTGGCTCTGGATTTGAGCATTTAATAAAGAAGACAAATGTAACTCTGGATTTGTCCTAGGCATGAGTGCCAACCTAAACGCACATATGGGCACAAGCACAAATAGAAATTCTACATGAACAAGGCTCTGTGCAGACAATTACGCCAGCAATAGGCAAAGTCAGTCTGGCAGTTTCTTATGGCGTGCCTTCTCTTTTTTCCACTTTTCTGGGTAGAAAATTCTTAGGACATGTCATGTTCGGACAAAAGCTTACATTGATATGATTGAATATTCTCACGTGGTTGTTAGATCTAATCTCTTTCTTGGAGATAATTACTGCTACTAACTTGTTTTCTAGTATCTAATTATGTGCAATATCTACCACAATGTTTGTGATGGCGACAATTTGTCAAAACTTACAGAGTTTTTGGTTTTACATGAGCTAGACCATTGCTGCTACTGCGTAATGAATGACTATCGAAGTAAAGCCGTGAAGAAGTAATCTTCCTTGAATATAACAATAAAAAAACTGATTTTAGGAATCACAGGCCATATAAAGTGTTAGGTTAGGTAGATTACTCGTGATAACATACAATTACTAGTTAAGAATGATTAATAATGTCAAAAATAACTCTGAGAGTGTTTGGATAGTGGATTATTTATCTTATTTACCTGCTTACGTTATCAACACATTTTCAATATTTTTTTCATCAAATTATCCCAAATAATCTATTATTCAAACACTCTGAACTGTTTTGCCTCGCTGGAGACTCGAGGCATCCATTAGCCGAATTCTTTAAAATTTTCTTTCTAATAAGACGAAGTAGAATTCACAATGGGACAAGCAAAAACAAGCGAGCAAATGCGGATTAAAGCAAAATTGAAACTAGAAATTTTACTATTCATAATAATTCTCACACTATGTTTTTAATTTTTATGGTAGTGTATGTATCTCAACCCTGCCAAATTGATGAAAGTTGAAAGCCTGATGATGGGCAAATTATGATTCTGTCCACATTAAACATCGTCTATGTGGTTATTTGAATATAGTAGTAACCATACAAGTTATCACAAATTGAATCTTCAAAACTAGGGTGAGAATCACCCTCATATACTAAAGTAACATTTAGTCTTCTCAATCATGCAGGCCTGAAGCCTGCACTTTTATTTCACAAATGAAGATGGAAACGAAATGTGCAGAGAAGACCACAAAGCTTCCAGTCACTCAACTCCAAGCTTCTTCCTTAGCTCCAAAATGAAGTCATAAGTCTTACGCTGATTAGGCAGAGTGGTGGATACACTTTCCCTCTGCATGTACCTTTCACCCCATGCAACGAGTTTTGGGCACTCCTCATTCATACTCAAGTTTCCAAACTTCTCCAAGGTATAAAACCAGGAATAGTAGGGTATAAGGGCAATATCTGTGATACCAAAAGTCTTTCCCCCAAAGTAAGGTTTGTCTCCAAGCTCTGCTTCCAACAATTTAAGGCTGCTTAGCAGATCTTTCTTTGCTGCTGCATGGGTTTCACCCTTGGCTGTCCACACTGCTTTTCCAAGGGTATAAATCTGTATTATACAACACATGTATTCCGGGATAGTTAGACTATGCTCACAATAAAGTTAATCAGAAAATTCATTGTTCAAATTTGATCATACTCTATCCTCAAAAAAAAAAGGGGGGATCATACTCTTATGTAAAATCTCGTAAATTCTTATTGGTCGCATTAATCTGGGGTCATTCAAGAAAGTAAGCTGGCACGAATATAATTCGTTCTAATTTTACATATAGGGGACTAGATTTTATTTGGTTAATCATATGAACAGAAGTGATATATGGATAACTAGAAATTAACATGATTTGGACAGTTGCATGCTCTCACCTTTTTGTCTATATAATCAGCCCAGAACTTTGAATGAGCTCGGTCATGAGGATCAGTTGGCAGCAAAGGAGATTTGTCATTCCAGACTTCATCAATGTATTCAACAATGATGAGGGATTCACAAATTGGCTTCCCATTGTGAATTAAGACAGGAATCTGTTTGTGCACCGGGTTCATTTCTACGAGTAATGAACTCTTATTCGGCAAATCTTCTTTTTTGGACTCGAAGGGTATGCCCTTTTCTTTCAATGCAATTCTAACCCTCATAGCAGGAGGACTAAATTCATGGTCTAACAGAATCACTTCAGCAGTCATTCTTACAAGCTTTGCAAAATCCAGAAAAAAGAGAAGGAAAGACAGAGAGTTGGAGACTTGGAGCGGTTCGATAAAACTATGCCGAGTCAGATGTTTTTTTGATAGAAAAGAGGCAGTTTAGAGTTGTATTTATAGGAAAATTCTAAGAGATAATTTGAGAAATCTCCCCCGAGGTTTCTAGCACTTGCATTGACCTTCCCTGAGGTTTTAAAAATTTTACTAACCTCCCTTACTTTAGATGTTTAGTAACAATTTAGTCAAACAACCATTAAAATAATACTTTTATGAGTAAGATGGTGTTTTATTTTATGAATGCCCTTTAGGTTGTTTTAATAATAAAAGTGAAAGTTACTAAAAGTTAAAAATAATTGGTAAAGTTCCGGAGGTGCAAGTGTAACGTAGATTCTTAAAAGCAACACTACAAACTGAAGCAGTATTTATTTTTGCAACAACATCAATAGTTGAAATGGACAAATTTCTCAGAAACAGCAAAAGTATATAAACTGCATAACTACATCTAAATCGTAAAGCTATTAGCACTGTATGCAGCAAGATTTGGTATGCAAAATAAATCTATTTCGTTATGTTGTATGTGGAGTTCATAGTGATAATTTGTTTCAAAAATTATGGCATCTTCAAATTATAGGGTAGAGGCAAACCGTGTAGAGGATGCCATGGTTTCTAAACCAAATTTTCATGATGAACTCTAAATGTGGCAAAACAGATTAACTTTATTTGCATACCAAATCTTGCTACCTACAATGCTAATAGCTTGATAGTTTCAAGGTAGTTATGTAGTTTATATACTATGACTATTTTTGAGAAATTTGTCCATTGCAAGTACCCATTGGTATTATTGCAAAAATGCTGCTTCAATTTGTAGCTGTTACTTTCAAAAATTTGTATTTCACTTACACCTCTTGAACTTTACTAATTATTTTAACCTTTTAATAACTTTCATTCTTTTACTAATAAAATAACTGAAAGGGCATTCATGGAACAGAAATATCATCTCACCCGTAAAAGTATTATTTTAATGGTTGTTGGATTGAATTGTTACCAAACCTCAAAAGTAAAGGAGGTCAGTGAAATTTTTAAAACCTCAAAGGAGGTCAATGCAAGTGCTAGAAACCTCGGGGGAGGTTTCTGAAATTATCCCAAATTCTAATGGTCTTCCCAAAATCAATAAATTGATTATACAGGGGAAGTTTCTTGCTAGGAACTTCAAGGACCTCTGGCCTCATGTCTCTATCAGCATTAGCTATGCGATGAGCTAGGGCTTTGATTTTTCTCTGTTTTCTAATTTCTATGTAAGTTCTTCTGCATTAGCTATGCAATGAGCTAAGAGCAAATTAAATGCGTTTACTTTATTGTTTCAACTGTAGCCGTTTTCTTTTCTAATGTAGGAACAGAAGTTACTGTGGCTTTTACATCTTTAAGAAAATATTCCATTAAAAGGAAATGATACACACTTTCTTTCCTCCACTAAAATCTTCATCACCTGAAAATTCAGTCTTTTATATTCTGATTGCAGTTTTTGGCTCATTTCTTATTGACAGCAAAACTAAACAAGAGCTACCATACCAAATAAGACTTTCTTTAAAAAAAAAAAAAAAAAAGGATCGAGAAAGGGGTTGGAAAATGTCGATCATAAGGATCAGTTGGCAATAAAGGAAGCCTACTGCAAAACCAAGAAAGACCAAGCTGCATTTTCAGGGCTTAATAAAGACATCTGGCCACAAATCATATTTACACAAAAAAATCAAATAAAATGATTCCTGCGTCCATGTTTTCTTATACGGGAAGGGATGAGTTACAAGCAACTCATATAACAACAGTGGACATAGGCAGAATATTTGTGAAAATGGTAAGTCAAAGTTATTTACATAAGAATTCATAGACTAGAGATTTTAATCATATCATACTGCTTCTCTTACAGGTGGTTGAATATAGCTCACCAGAGGCAAAAAACCAGAAGGGTTATCAATGAAAAGGCAAATCCAACAACCGAAAGGGATCATCCCTCGTGATATTGATACCATATACAAAACATGATATTATCATAAACAAAACATGATATCACACACCAAAAAGAGAAATATTAGAGTAGGTAAACAGAAAAGTCCATTATTAATCCACATTTAAAAATTAAATGATTAAGCCAATGAACTTGCAGAATACGAATTATTACCTCAAAGCAACTATGAATTATTACAATTCGAGTGTGTTCATAGGATTAATTATTTATGCTCTACAATGTGGATTGATGATGAACAATCTGTTTACGTCCCTTGAATAATATTTCTCTTCTGTGTATGATGTCTCCATGGAGTGTAACTTCTTTAAAGTGTATGATGTTTCTCTTTTGTTTCTTCTTTGGATGGTGTCCATGTCCAATGTTGTTATCCGAGTTGTTTATAACTCATCCTTCCTGTATCAGAAGATAAGAAGATATGGATATAAGAATCATTCTACTCAATTTTTTTGGTATAAACATGATTTGTACCTTGGTAATAGGCTTTTTTTTTTTTTCTCCGAGTCCTAAAAAAATGCAATGATCGGTCTTTCATTGATCTGATTTTGCGGAAGGCTTCCTCTATTGAATGTCAGATCATTCCAATTGTCCTCAGATGCTTGTGAAGACATTTTCCTGCATGGATTAATAAATTTTCTTTAGATATTTATCAATGGCAAATCAATATTTCCATGGAACTTATTAATTGATCACAAACTCTGCAAGATAATCGTGTACTTGAATTTAGCTAAATTCAGTTAACGGCTTGACTAAACTAATTAATGAAAAGGCTGGAGCCATATATAGTCCTCTCCAAGCATCAAGTCAAATGAAAGCTATATATAGTCATTTAGTACCGCAATGGAAAACCAACTCCCGCATCCAAAATTTACAAGGAAAGAAATAAATAGTTGGTGAGGGAGTAAAACATGAAAGTGAAAACGAAACCTATTGTTTAATAAACTATGAATGGAGACATACCTCAATAGTATTTTGAAGTTTTGAAGTTTGTACGTGAAGGGACTTCCACACTTTGATTCGTGAGACTGAATCCTCCTGGATCGTTATAAAAAAGAAAAAAAAGAGTCATTAGATTGGATTTGTTTAAACTTCTTGTGATTTGAATCTCCAATTGGATTGTGATTAATTATCAATAGAGTTCTTTGTGTTGTCCAATTGTGCAGACATTGACAGGGATTGAACTTATAGTTCTTTAAATCTCCAATTAGATTTAGATTAATTGCTAATAAAGTTCTTTGTGGTTTGATTATGCAGACATTAATCGATAATATATTCTTTTTAGAAAAAAAGGTAATAAATTGACAGGTAATAAAATACATAACAACTGCTATCTTTAATTGGTAATTGGTAATTGGTAATGGCCCCTTAAATCTTTAATTTCAGCCAATTGAACCAATACACTTTGAAAATGAAACCGGAGTTATTTTCCACTCTAATCTGAACAGACTTCAATAGATTTCATTAAAGTGCATCAGATAAATTGATATGAGTTGAAAGAACTCACTTAATTGAGTCAAGATTCTTCATAACTACTGCCTAAATATTTCCAATTGTGTATGCTTCTTCTTCATAGAATTTCTTCCACAAACCGTAGTCATAGTTATTCTTTCATACCTGTCTAAAGATTCCAATTTGACCCCGGATAGAAGTTTATTTAGGAACTAAATTAATTTTTAGAGTTATACAAGAAGTCATCTACCATCTTCGTTTTTTTGATAGAATTTATCCCAAGGTTTATTTAGGAACCGAATTAATGTTCCTAAATGACAGTGTAACATTTAGTTTAGTTGAAAGAAAACATGATTAATGCTTCAGTATTGCTGTAACATTTAAAATGACAGTGTTTATAGATTTGCAATTTTTGCTTCGTCAAAGCAGGAGGAGCAACACAACGAGACCAATAAAACATCCGAGCAAACACCATTAAAATGAAATTGGAAGTATAACTTTTACTGATTTATAATTATTTTCAAACAATCTTTTATGATATTATGATAACACAAGTATCTCTCTTTCTTTCAGAATGTTGAAAGCGAAGAAGTTAAACCTACTTCCTAGATTAAACCAAAAGCCACAAGTATCTCAACCCTGCCAATTTGATGAAAGTTGGAAGCATAGTGCTGTCCACGTAGACCATTGAACAAGTGTTATTTGAACAGAATAGTAACCATAGAAGATATCACTAATTGGACCTTCAAGCCTAAGGCGAAAAATCACTCTTAAAGCAACTCTTATTCTTCATAAATTCCGCAAGCCTGCATCATTTGTATCACAAATGCAGACGGGAAAGGAGATTTGGAAAGAAAATACAAGAACACAGCGATACTCGATTCCTATCATTCACTCAACTCCGAGCTTCTTTCTTAGCTCCAAAAAGAAGTCATAACTCTCGTACTGATTATGCAGAGTTGTGGACACACTCTCCCTCTGCATGCACCTTTCACCCCATGCAACAAGTTTTGGGCACTTCTCATTCATCCTCAAGTTTCCAAACTTCTCCAATGTATAAAACAAGCCGTAGTAGGGTAACAGGGCAATATCTGTGATACCAAAAGCCTTTCCCCCAAAGTAGGGCCTCTCTCCAAGCTCCGCATCCAATAGTTTAAGGCTGCTTATTAGTTCTTTCACGGCTGCTGCCTGCGTCTCACCCTTAGTCATCAACACTGTTCTTCCAGGAGTAAAGACCTGTATTACACAACCCATGCATTCCGGGATAGTTAGACAATGCTCATAATAATCAGATCAGAGAATTCATTACTCAAAAGTGATCATACTCTCTGTAGAATTTCATAAAATCTTATGGGAAGCATTAATGTAGGGCTGTTCAGGAAATTAAGGTGGCACGAGTATGATTCATTCTAAATCTACTAATAGGAGACCAAAGTTATTCGATCGATTATATGAAAGTATCCACAGACACACGGAAAATTACCTTTTTGTCTATAAAATCAGCCCAGAACTTTGAATGAGCTCGCTCATAAGGATCACTTGGTAGTAAAGGAGATTTGTCATTCCAGACTTCATCAATGTATTCAACAATGATGAGGGATTCACAAATTGGCTTCCCGTTGTGAATTAAGACAGGAATCAGTTTATGCACCGGGTTCATCTCTAGGAGCAATGAACTCTTATTCGGCAAATCTTCTTGTTTGGACTCGAAGGCTATGCCCTTTTCTTTCAATGCAATTCTGACCCTCATAGCAAAAGCACTATATGCATGGTCCAACAGAATCAATTCATCAGCCATTCTCACGAGCTTTGCAAAACCTGAATCTTTGCTAGAAAAACAAAAGAAAAGACAAAGGGTTGAAGACTTGGAGTAAAGCTACAATTTGAGTTGTTATTTGATAGAAGGGGGACAGTGCAGAGTTGTACTTAAAGGAAATTTGCAATGGTCTTTCTAACATCAAAGAATAAATTAATCATACAGGAAAGTTTCTTGCTTGGCACTTCAAGGACTTCCGACTACTTGCCCTCATAATTTCTGACAGAATGAGCTAAGCGATGAGCTAAGGCCAAAGAGTTAAGTATGATTTCCTTATTGTTTCTACTGTAGATAATATAAGCTTGCTTGGCTTTTTCTGCATCAGCTTTGCCATAAGCTAACAGTGCTAAATTAAGTTGGATTTGATTGAGGGTTTTCGTGAAATATTTGAAATTCTCTCAAATCTCTCTGCCTATATAGATTACTTATGAGTTATTTCGATCTGTGAATTACTAATTAATTTAATATACAAAGTGTGTTTATACAATTGGTGAACTACAAACCCCAATACCTCCTAAAATATTTAAATATTTAAAAAGATTTAAATGGATTTTAAATCTTCAGTCAAAATTTTCAACTGAAACAAAGCCTATGACTTCTCTATTGTTTCTGCAGTAGTTTTTTCTGATATAGCATCTCAAGTTCTTGACTTCTACTACTTCTTAAACGAAAAATTCTCCATTAAATGAATTGATACACTTTCTTTTAACTCCGATTGACTTTTTGTCATCTGAAAATTCATTCATGTACAGTATAATTGGAGCTTTTGACCCATTTCTTCTTGACAGCAAGAGTGAACAAAAAGCTCGCACACCAAATAAGACTTTTTGGCCAAAAAGGAAAAAAAAAAGGATCAAATGAGGGGTTGGAAGATGATGAACAAGTAATACTGTACTAGCGATGACGCTTGAGTCCACTTTTCGTTTTCGGTAAGGTTTGTCCTACAAATCCTTTTTCCAATAAAAGATCGAAAGTTTTCCCTTTCCTGTTAAAAGATTAATGCCATCCACACTTAAAATTCTTGTTTTCAAAATAGCTACAAGATTTATTATATTAATTTTATGGCAAGATTTTATTTAGCTCGAATTACATATTTCCAAGAAACTCTTTTTTTTTTTAAATAAAATCCACGATAACAAACTCCAAAAACACTTACTCCATATAATCTGAAATACACCTAACAAAATAATAAATGAATAAACATAATTCCTATTATCACCACAAACTATGTAACACTGCCCACCACCGCCACCATCTTTTCCCTACTCCCTCCTCCTCTCTCCTCCCTCTCATCCATCCCTCTTCTCTCCATCTCTCTCTCCCTGCTCCCCACCTCCCTCTTCCCCTCCCCTCACCCCCCTCTCCTCCCCCATGAATCTATGACCAGATCTCTAGTCGTGACTTGTGACCAAATCGCAGGGGGAAGGGGAAAAGAGTAGACGACAGGGTGAGACGAGGAAGAGGGAGTAAACATGACCATGGTTTTAGAGTCACTGATTTTGATTTTAAAATTGACGGTTTTAGTTTTTTGAAACATAAAACCTAATTCAGCCTTTATAAGGATGGTTAGGGTTATAATTCTTAAACCTCCTGCTCTAGTTTGATTTCGATTCCAATTTTATTCTAATTATAGTTTTGGTTTCTTCCAATTATGGTTTCGGTTCTTTTAATTATACTTAAACACCTATTATTATAAAATTTATTTTAAGAAAATACGACAGTAGATGTAGAAAAAAAAAGAACTTTATTGTATTATCATGTGCAAGGAAAAAGAAAAAATAATGTAAATTTTATGAAAAAATACCTCATTATTAACTATGTCTGATTGGTTTTGGATTTAGATTAGTTATGAAGTCTAGTCTTACTAATGGAATTGGAAAATAAGTTGTTGGGTTAGGATTAAAGTTGCTCGTAATGATGTTGGGTATTGACTATTGGTATTAAACCCTAGATTAGCTGAATAAGTTTAGGTAGTAAGTATTTCTTTCTTTGAAGACAATTTGAATTGATCCTAAACTACCCAATTCCATTTTCAATTCAAATTTTTGGTAAATGTAAACTTGAACCTTTAATCAAGATTATGATTCCGATTTTCGATTCCAAAATTCAATTTCGATTCTGATTTAACAAATTATGAGGGAGCCCAAATTGGCTTTCCTCCGCGGTTAACGCAGAGACTTGCTTATAAGGAGGCAAAATTTTTTCACATAAATTTGCTCACTCTTTACCCAGAAGGCATGGACCAGCAATGGAAGAGAATCACTCTTGTCATTAAAAAAAATTAAAAATTAAAAAATAAAAAAGGAGAAAAGAAAACTTCACTCAAAGTACATTTGCAGGAAGGTCCATAACAGCGTCCATTTGCAGGAGATCTATAACATAGTACAACATCACTTCCAAAAATTTATGTGATGTTTATAGATTTGCAATTTTTGCTTCGTCAAAACAGGAGGAGGAGCAACACAATGAGACTAATAAAACATCCAAGCAAACACCATTAAAAAGAAATTGGAAGTACAACTTTTACTGAATTATAATTATTTTCAAACAATCTTTTATGATATTATGATAACACATGTATCTCAACCCTGCCAATTTGATGAAAGTTGGAAGCATAGTGCTGTCCACGTAGACCACTGAATAAGTGTTATTTGAACAGAATAATAACCATAGAAGATATCACTAATTGGACCTTCAAACCCAAGGTGAAAATCACTCTTAAAGTAACTCTTATTGTTCTTAAATCTGCAAGCCTGCATCATTTGTATCACAAATGCAGATGGGAAAGGAGATTTGGAAAGAAAAATACAAGAATATAAAGATACTGGAATCCTATCGTTCACTCAACTCCAAACTTGTTCCTTCGCTCCACAATGAATTCATAACTCTCATACTGATTATGCAGAGTTGTGGACACACTCTCCCTCTGCATGCACCTTTCACCCCATGCAACAAGTTTTGGGCACATCTCATTCATCCTCACGTTTCCAAACTTCTCCAGTGTATAAAACCAGCCGTAGAAGGGTATCAGGGCAATATCTGTGACACCAAAAGCCTTTCCCCCAAAGTAGGGCTTGTCTCCAAGCTCTGCATCCAATACTTTAAGGCTGCTTATTAGTTCTTTTACGGCTGCTGCCTGGGTCTCACCCTTAGTCATCAACACTGTTCTTCCAGGAGTAAAGATCTGTATTACACAACCCATGCATGCATTCCGGGATAGTTAGACTATGCTCATAATAATCAGATCAGAGAATTCATTATTCAAAAGTGATCATACTCTCTGTAGAATTTCATAAAATCTTATGGGATGCATTAAGTAGGGCTGTTCAGGAAATTAAGCTGGCACGAGTATGATTCATTCTAAGTTATTCAATCGATTATATGAATAGTATCCATAGACACACGGAAAATTACCTTCTTGTCTATAAAATCAGCCCAGAACTTTGAATGAGCTCGCTCATAAGGATCACCTGGTAGTAAAGGAGATTTTTCATTCCAGACTTCATCAATGTATTCAACAATGATGAGGGATTCACAAATTGGCTTCCCATTGTGAATTAAGACAGGAATCTGTTTATGCACCGGGTTCATTTCTAGGAGCAATGAACTCTTATTCGGCAAATCTTCTTGTTTGGACTCGAAGGCTATGCCCTTTTCTTTCAATGCAATTCCGACCCTCATAGCAAAAGCACTGTATGCATGGTCCAACAGAATCAATTCATCAGCCATTCTCACGAGCTTTGCAAAACCTGAATCTTTACTAGAAAAACAAAAGAAAAGACAAAAGGCTGAAGACTTGGGAGTAAAGCTACAATTTGAGTTGTTATTTGATAGAAGGGAGACAGTGCAGAGTCGTATTTATTTATAGGAAATTTTGTAATGGTCTTCCTAACATCAAAGAATAAATTAATCATACAGGACAGTTTCTTGCTTGTCACTTCAAGGACCTCCGACTACTTGTCCTCAGAATTAATGACAGAATGAGCTAAGCGATGAGCTAAGGCCAAAGAGTCAATTAAGTATGATTTCTTTATTGTTTCCACTGTAGATAATATAAGCTTGCTTGGCTTTTTCTGCATTAGCTTTGCCATAAGCTAACAGTACTAAATTAAGTTGGATTTGATTGAGGGTTTTAGTGAAAGATTTGAAATTCTCTCAAATCTCTCTACCTGTTTAGATTACTTATGAGTTAGTTGGATCTGGGAATTGCTAATTAATTTAATATACAAAGTGTGTTTATACAATTGGTGAACTACAAACCCAAACACCTCCTAAAATATTTAAACAGTTAAAACGATTTAAATGGATTTTAAATCTTTAGTCAAAATTGTCAACTGAAACAATGCCTATGATTTTTCTATTTTTCTGCTGTAGTTTTTTCTGATATAGCATCTCAAGTTCTTGGCTTCTACAGCAAGAATGAACAAAAAGCTCGCACACCAAATAAGACTTTTTGGCCAAAAAGGAAAAAAAAAAGGATCAAATGAGGGGTTGGAAGATGATGAACAAGTAATACTGTACTAGCGATGACGGATGATAAGTGCGTTGCTTGAGTCCACTTTTCGTTTTCGGTAAGGTTTGTCCTACAAATCCTTTTTCCAATAAAAGATCGAAAGTTTTTCCTTTCCTGTTAAAAGATTAATGACATCCACACTTAAATTCTTGTTTTCAAAATAGCTACAAGAGTTATTATATTAATTTTATGGCAAGATTTTATTTAGCTCGAATTACATATTTCCGAGAAACTCTTTTTTTTTTAAATAAAATCCACGATAACAAACTCCAAAAACACTTACTCCATATAATGTGAAATACACCTAACAAAATAATAAATAAATAAACATAATTCCTACTGTCACCACAAACTATGTAACACTGCCCACCACCGCCACCAACTTTTCCCTACTCCCTCCTCCTCTCTCCTCCCTCTCATCCATCCCTCTTCTCTCCATCTCTCTCCCCCTGCTCCCCACCTCCATCTTCCCCTCCCCTCACCCCCCTCTCCTCCCCCATGAATCTATGACCAGATCTCTAGTCGCGACTTGTGACCAAATCGCAGGGGGAAGGGGAAAAGAGTAGACGACAGAGTGAGAGGAGGAGTAGGGAGTAAACATGACCATAGTTTTAGAATCACTGATTTTGATTTTAAAATTGACAGTTTTAGTTCTTTGAAACATAAAACCAATTCGGCCTTTATAAGAATGGTTAGGGTTATAATTCTTAAACCTCCTGCTCTAGTTTGATTTCGATTCCGATTTTATTCTAATTACAGTTTTGGTTTCTTCCAATTATGGTTTCAATTCTTTTAATTATACTTAAACACCTATTATTATAAAATTTATTTTAAGAAAATACTACAGTAGATGTAGAAAAAAAAAAAGAACTTTATTGTATTATCATGTGCAAGGAAAAAGAAAAAATGATGTTAATTTTATGAAAAAATACCTCATTATTAACTATATCTGATTGGTTTTGGATTTAGATTAGTTATGAAGTCTAGTCTTACTAATGGAATTGGAAAATAAGTTGTTGGGTTAGGATTCAAGTTGCTCGTAATGATGTTGGATATTGACTATTGGTATTAAACTCTAAAATAGCTGAATAAGTTTAGGTAGCAAGTATTTCTTTCTTTGAAGACAATTTGAATTGATCCACAACTACCCAATTCCATTTTCAATTCAAATTTTTGGTAAATGTAAACTTGAACCGTTAATCAAGATTATGATTCCGATTTTCGATTCCAAAATTCAATTTCGATTCTGATTTAACAAATTATGAGGGAGCCCAAATTGGCTTTCCTTCTCGGTTAACGCAGAGACTTGCTTATGAGGGGGCAAAATTTTTTCACATAAATCTGCTCACTCTTTACCCAGAAGGCATGGACCAGAAATGGAAGAGAATCACTCTTGTCATTAAATAAAAAAATAAAAAAATAAAAAATAAAAAAAAAAAAGGAGAAAAGAAAACTTCACTCAAAGTACATTTGCAGGAAGGTCCATAACAGCGTACATTTGCAGGAGATCTATAACATAGTACAACATCAACTTCCAAACGGAAAAAGCAAGATTAGTACAAATGTTAGAAAAAGTAATAATAATACTCAATTGCTGATCCAATCGTACCCTCCGGCCACATTTTGATGGGAAAATTGTGATACATCCATAAAATGGGATTCTATGCTACACATACGATCAAAAAGGATATCATACACTATGAATAACATTTGTGTCATTCCCTATCAAATACCTATTGCGCCACCTGCAAGTAGAAAATTTAAGGTGATATCCAGGCTCGACTTTTGAATGCCTCATCTTCGACAGGACGATCATCTACAATTACTTCAATTGACAAGTTGCAGGGTTCGAACAATATTAGAGATGTGCTAAGAGTATCTTCTGCCACTGACGAAATAGAAAGTACTCTTTAACTAAATTCAGACTTGAGGATGCCCATAGTAAATTTACTCCATCATTTTCAGCATCACAGTATAAGAAGCCAACCTCATCAGCTACAACTGCTGGAGGCTGCAAGCGGCCAAAACACATGGAAAAGAGATTAAAGGCAGGGACCAGCTAATCTCATTTCTTCTAATGAGTAGGAGTATAGTAAATCTTGAGAACATAATTGTCTTTCTTGAATGCTTACCTTGCAAGACTGCTCACGCACCAGATGGTTGTTTCTCTTTGCTGAATAAGACTAGATGTTCAATAAGCCTCCCCTTCAATGACTCCGGAATTTTTGAAATAAAAGCTGATTTGGCATCTTTTATCAACACCCTCCTGTATGACATAAATGCAGAGGAGATTCCACATGAGCTGAAGTTACAAATAAGTACAATGAAGAGACAATACAAACTATCAAATGCATGTAAAGGTCGCATAATTAAATTCCACAAACACAGAAATATTCGATTAATAAGTAGGCAATAATATTGCAATAGCATTTGTAACTTAAAAGGTTCCACAGTCCGTGAGAGCTCTCTGGTAGAATGGAAGGACAACTGAGATCAGTATGCCGAATCCATTTGTTTGGACACAATAAATTCAGGATCGCTAAACACTACCGACACATTCAGATCCTCATATCCTAGCAATTTAATCACTCTCCGTAAAAGTTGGTCATCTATAAAGCATCAAATGTTCCACATCCAGGTTAGCTAAAAGAGAGGAAAGCATTAATTAAAGAATCATATACATGAAAGCAAGAGGACAAAACCTGAATTTCAACAGCTCAAGAAACTTACTTCAATTGGTTGAGATTTGATGCATCATATTCTGCTTGTCCCACACACAACTTTTTCTGAGAATGCATGAAAGTGTAAACTTCTTCTGACCAACCACATGATGCCAGCACTGATGAAGCCTCTTTCTCAATGCTACAAATAAATAAAAAAAAAAAGAATCCAGAGATCAATGATCAATGTGAAAGATAGAAAGTGTTTGAAACTTTATAGAAAGGTTGTTTGCGAACGTAATTCATAGCCGTGAATGCACTTTGCAAAAAAAGAAACTACATTTTTAAGCATATGACATAAGTGCCTTTACCAAGAAATATCAGCTATTAAAAGTGCTTTACATTCAAGCAATATCTTCAAAAGATAGCAAGTGTTTTAGACCTTATAGAAAGCTTGTTTGCGAACGTAATGCATGGCCGTGAACACAATTTGCAAAAAAAAAAAATTACATTTTTAAGCATATGACATAAGTACCTTTACCAAGAAATATCAGTTATTAAAAGTACTTTACGTTCACGCAATATCTTCAAAAAAACTGCTCGACTTGAATACTTCTAGACTAAAAGCACCGCCCTTCCAAACCCTCATCTAAAAACGGGGGGAAAAAAATGAAAATGGGATTTTCCTTTAGATATACCAGTAAAAGCAATGACTCGATCATCATAATGGTCACCACATCATTCAAAAATAAAAACATGTTGAGCCAGAAAAACGACCAAAGCCAACATATATGCATGCACATTGAGATAAATGCACAGGACGCGACTAAAAGTGCACGAGCGGCAATGGATTTAGAATGTTAGTAAGCAATTTCAGATTATATCAAATCAAAATCCTGCACCAGACAGAAGCAAGCTCATATAAAGTCACCCCTTGAAATGATTATACTCGTGAAAAAAGTAGCATAAAACTCCATTAGAGCAATCACACTCTAAAATAGTTGATATATTCACTTTAATATAGCACACAGGGAAAACAGTTGGGCATGAGTTAGCAGAACTTCCCCAGAAAAGATAACTGCATAAGCATGTTAATCATAGAAACATACACTTTCTTGAACTCTTCCACCTTGGCACAAGATTGAGCATCTTTTGCGAGCAAAATACAAGGATCTTTGTCCCGTGACTTTCTTTTCAACCTTGAGCCATCAGAATGGTATTTAACATCTGGATTAGACTCCTCTTTATGGTTATGAGTTCTTCCTATTGCCATGTTATCCCTCCTAACATGGTCTTCTTGATGACCTTTCTCTAAGGAATCACCATTTATATTTTGAATCTTACAGTGACCATTTGCCACCGTAGATGATCTGCTATTGGCAATATTGAAGGCTTCATCTCGTCTAACTTTCCCAACACCATTTCCATCAGTCACAGTTTGTGCATTCTTCTGATTGTTCTCTGTATCAGTAGAAGCTGTAGGCTTGGAAGTTGTTGCAGATAAATCCTTTTTATGAACAATTATTTTGATACCACCATTGACAGGGTATTTTCTTGTATCAGAATTTTCAGAGACAGTCAACTTCCTTGAAAGACCAGTAGGCATTTTATTGACCTTTGATGTGATCAGATTATTAGTCTCCAAGTGCTGATCAAAAACATGCTTTGTATCCGCCACTTTTTCTGATTGGCATGAGTCCAAGATTTTGGATGCATCATTGCCATTAGATTGGTGCCTTCTCGACTCACTGGCATCATTGCCATTTGATTGATGGTACTTTAACCCATTGGAATCATTCCCACTCAACTGATGGAACTTTGCCCTATTGGCATCATTACCATTTGACTGATGGCACTTTGACCCATTGGCATCAATGCCATTTGATTGATTGTACTTTGATACGTTGGCATCAATGCCATTGGACTGGTGGGACTTCAATCCATTGGGTAGCAAACTGGTCTTAACAAGTGGCGGCCTTTGCTTAGAACGGGTGAAGAAAAGGATATAAGCCTTCTCTGACAGAACCTCCTGCAAGCTTGAAAGGGTAACATAAGCGTCGTTGCAGCAATACCAGCGGGACATAGCATCCTGTTCATACAGTTTCATAAAAATCAATATCAAAATTGCATGCCCGACATGATCAGAACTTGAAATTAAAAAAAAAAAAAAAAAAAACTGTGTTTGCAGTCATAAACAAAGCTGTTCTTTAATATCCTATCAGGAAACATGGAGTACCTTTATATATGCATAATAATGTCCAGAATCTGGAGAGAAGCCCGAATGCACAATGGTACCACAAAGTCTATACTCTGGATGAAGATCCTGTAACAAGGAAAAGAAATAAAATATTGGTCAGCACAAGTTTTTTATTATTAAAAAAAAAAGAACCAAAAAGTGAATGATATAGGTAAGTATGTAACCTTTCAAATATTCAAGATACATATTGTACTTAAATAGTTATCACATCTTCAAAATTGCCAACTGGTCAAAGGATGGTTACATTGTTCCCAGATAGGCAAATCACAGAGACATGACTTAATACCAGAACACAAATATCACTGATCATGCAATGAGCAACTCTATGAGCTGCAAACTAAATGCAAACTGTTCAAAGATTAAGCCAGGAAAGCTAGTAATATTATAGCACCTGCATTTAAATTAATAGACATACCTGCTTTGTCCTTTTGACAAGCATTAAAAAGAATTGTGTTCATCTGTCTCTGTATCATAGTATACTACACAGACCCAGACAGCATAAGAGGCCCAATAAAACAACTTAACAAAAGCATCAACCCACCCCACCTTAAAGCAACAAGGCAATGGGTTTTAAGGTCCCCTGGCTCTGACTCAACATTGCAAAGACAAATCTTATCCATCAAAAGGATGGGCTGAATTGATTTTTTGGACCATGTGTTTACTTCCCCAATGAGAGGAACTTGGAATAAAACTGTTTGAAGTTATAAATAAACTGTTTGTTCTTTGTTAGACAAGATCACCCATGGCTAAATTTCCAACCTCATTAGCCTCTTCCATTTGATCTAGGCTTTCTGGCAAGAAGATCATCAAATAAAACTCCAGACTAATCTGAAGAAATGATCCTAGGACCAGAATATGCCAGTGAAATTTGTCCACCCTGTGGCATGGAAGGACTAGGCTGGGTGTCCACCTTGGGAGCATAATCTAAAGCTTGATTTAGTTGTCATCTATCCAGTGACGGTTGGAAGGCTGACAAATCCAAGACAGTGGGCTGTATTCTAGAGTTGTCTCTTTTTGATTTTTTTTTTTTTTTGGTTTGTTGGGGGGGGTGGAGATTAGTGCGCTGCATGCCAGTAAATCAATATTGCCAACATGAAGGTTTATCATTTAATCCTATGGGCCTAATTAATGCATAATGGCACATCATTGTGAAACACTCAGCTTATGGTTTTTCTCAATGCACCAAGTTGCCAGACTCCACCAACATTATTAAGATCCTTTAAATCATCAATGAAGAGAAAACACACCTGGCTTCCTTTGTACATGTAGCTGGAAAGCACTAAAACCTCCTCAAAACCTATTGGCTTGTCGACCTTCCCACCAAAAATGCCCTCAAACCTCTGTGCCATTTTAAAAAAAGTATCATTTGTCACAAAAAAGCACACATCTATTACCAAAATGCACAAAAGACGAGACAAGATAATATTCTACCTTCAGCTGGATTACAAGAACATTTGGCGCTTGAAGTACGGACATTTGCTTCCGCGCTGCCACCAATTTCTTACAACTACACAAAAACAAGCCCTCAACCCAAAATCTAGCAAACAAAAACATAAACTGCATTGTACATGCACAAATATCCATAACTGATGACACGAAAATGAACGTACTTACCTATCACATTTGTATTTGTTGTTGCCATCCAAAATCTCAGGCTGGAAAAACCTCTGCAAAGCATCTTTGAGAGACCCACAATGTAAGATATCGAGGCTGATATCCATGATATCATCCACCTTATTTGACTCTGCCCCACAGGACAAACACTTTACTTGGCTCTGCAAAGCACCTCCAAATATCTCTTTGACTATGGTATTTCCATTACCACTCTCCCCACAACTCCCACCTTTCCTTCGCTGCAACTGCAGCTTTTTCAATCTCAAACATGTATTATGACAAGCATCGATCACATATCGCAAAAATTCATGTGCATCCTCTTGCCTTCCGTGTTTAAAATGCTCAGCAAAAAGCCTCAAACAATTATTTATTTTCAATGGTGAATCTAAAGTTGAATCTATACTCAGAGACCTTACAATCCTTTTCTCTAATATACAAAATGGACACTCTCTCTTCTTGTCCGATGCTACTGCAGCTGCATCACCTACATACTCCCCAATAAACACACCCAGGTCAAATTGAGCCATGCAAATCATACATAAACATGAATCCTGAAATTGCTAACAAATCACACAATAAAACACAATAAAAAAATCAACTCAAGCGGTCAAATATGAAGAATTATAGACATAATGCATACAACTCTACCCAAATGTACGTTCTTAAGTTCTCAAGAAATAGCACATTATTCAAAATATGCTACACAAAGCACAAAAACTCAAGTTAAAATGATACAGGACACATATTCAAAAGAAATACAACGTGATTAACACAGAATCATAAATAGACATAAATTCGAGAACTTTCTGATATCACACATAATTACACAAAAAAAAAACTAATACAGAACCACAAAAATACAGCTAAGCACAATTCCAGCTCGAATTTGAAATAATTGACACATTTAATCTCATATGTAGAAGAAAGTTCTTAAATTTGTAACATATCACACAAATTCAAGTCAATACAATTGGCAGGTCAAATCCGTACGGACATGCACAAAATTAAAAATTCCTAAAACTGTGACAAAACTACACGTAATCATACGAACACTAGTAAGAAAACACAATGATCACTTCGACCTAATTTCGTGGCCGATTTTGAAGAAAATACAAAAAGGAATAAGTACATGGATACGTAAAGTCACTTACAAGAAGAGGAGTGCTGGTATTTCAGGCAAAAATTGGCGAGAGGAGGGGTGTAAGTGAGGCACTGAAGAACGGAGTTAAGATAGCAAGTGTTGCCGAGGTTTTTAAGCCCTAGAGGCGGACCAGACTTGCGTTTTTGATTGAGAGAGCTCGGCTGCCACGTCATTTGCAGTACGGCCATTAACGACCTGATTCCACCACTTTTTCCACTCCCGCCGCCGCCACATCGGTTTGCACCGCCTCGCCCACCGCGATCGCATAGCCTGCCTTCTTATTAAGTCGAAACTCAGAAACTCTCTCAACCTGAAAATTGGAGGCAAAAAACTATACAAGGGATTATAAGAGTAGTAAAGAAGCTAGGAAATTAGGGTTTTATTGTGATTTATCAGAGATATGGAGGATCGTATATGAAAAATTGGCGGAAGTTTTCGTTTTTGGGGAGAGAGGGGGAGAGAAGGGAAAGTATCGGGAGAAGAGGAGGAAACTGGAAAAGTCCCCACCAAACTAAACCCTCTCCCGTTTTGGGAAATTTATGAAGTTTTCGGAATTATTTTGGATCACTTGAAAACTTGGGCCCATTACTAGGAAAACAAAATAAAAATAGAAATAAAAATAAAAGGGGGCCAATATAAACGACATCTCTCTTTTTTTTTTGCTTTTATTTTTATATAGTGGACTTGGTTAAATTTTTTTTCTTCACATCTTTGACCCAAAAATAGAAGAGCAATAAGTTGGGTACAAATCATCAAATTGGTTTTATTTACAAAAGAAAAAAAAATGAAGTTTTTAATTCTGATCACAAAATATTACAGTAAATTTTTGAATTATCAAAAATAGAAAAGATTTTGATTGTTGTACAGTTGAAATATATTTGCATGGTTATTCTTTTTATCTTGTTGGATGCTTCTTCTTCTTGTGATAATTTCGTATAAGCTGGTGATTACATAGTAATTTGTTTAATTGAGTAAAAAAATTTCAACATCGCAATCATTTAAACTTCACAAGAAGAACTACTAAGAAAAAAAAATGCTTAGATCAAAATATGTAATTAATTCTGTATTGAGTTGACAAGTAGTAAAGCAAAGAATTTAAACAAATCATAAAGCTTTCATATGAGACAATTGACAGTTAAGCAGCATAATAATTGCCATATTGTTCTCACGTACGGAATCTAATAATGCTCTACTGAATTTCAATCAAGTCCTGGCAACAAGAAGTCAAAAACCAAGAAGCACTAGTACAATAAGTATGTAAGACACAACATTAATCTTATCTCTTATCTGACTAAGACATCTGTTTTTCCTTTTTGGGGGTTTAATCCCTGCAGTTGCTTGTCTAGTTGAATGACATTTGTGGTAAAACAAATTTTACTGACTTTACATGGTACAGACATTTGCAAGAGTCTAATCAAAGTCAATGTCTCAACTGGGATTTGAAGACCAGAATACAGCTAAATCCATACAAGAAAAGTGGAATCATGTCTTTACAACGGCCTATACTTTGTAGTACAAATATAAGAGGATATTTAAACTTTTAAGGTATCAAATTTGGGAAGGAAGAAGACAAGAGAGAGAAATGTATATGAAGAAACTATACTTAAGCAGGGAAACAATTGTCCATGTATGTCCAACCTTCTCATGTAAAAACTAAGGTTGGATGTGTCCAACTTTACACTAACTCACAACTTCCTCTGATCCTTCTTGTCCTGACTGCCAAGGAAATCAGCAACCTAGGACCAGCTGCAAAATTCGGAATAGATCAGTCTTTACTTCACCAGTTGCACTATAAAGCACGGTAGCTTCTTCCAAAAAGGGGAAAAAAAAAAAAAAATCGTGTGATCTCATTGGGCCAGGTGGAAGAAGGAACCACTGCACTTGTCACGGTACGTTGTGTGCTGCTCTTCATATCCATTCACTCATTGGAAGATGAGGAAGACACAGATGGAAGCGATTGAGGTGGTTGAGGCTCAATGGAGCTGACTCGAGTAGCTTCCTTTTTCAACTTGTGATTGTTGTAGGCAGCTACACCTGCAATAGCTGCAAGAGATTGCCATAGAGCCAATAGGTTAATAATGGTATCTTGCACTCATCTAAAGTAGCACATAAAGGAGTATATTTGAACAGTAGAGCAAACGGCCGACAAGTCCTTAAATAAGTGGCATAACAACCTGCCTTCCTACACGTTTTGCAGGTTTGAAATCAAGTCCCAGACCCATACCAATGTCCTCAAAGTAAACCTCAATGGTTATGATACAGTCACCAACATTGCTACATATATGTAGAAGCAATAACGAGAATTGCACAACTTCAGCAAATACAGAGAACCTTATGTGTAAACAATATCTGGAACAATCATCTAAAGCTAAATCTGCTTCAAAACTGTGAAAACTAGATTTCAGAGAATTACCAATAGCATAACCAAACAGATTGATAAGTGTCAGCTTTGCATCTGCAAAAAGAACTGCAGATAGTAGGACAACCACCCAATCTTTGACAACACCAGCCACACGGATGGTAAGAGCACTTGTATGTGAAATGACAAGAAACACTGAGAGATTGAGAGCAAAGGTACAGAGAGAATTAAGAGTCAATATAAGAGGTGGGAAGTTCCATGTCCCCTGATCGTCCAGCTTTGGCTTCTCTAAAAATATCCAGGGAATCAAGAGACAAAAAGCACTGCACAGCAAACCAAGTTCTTTGTTAATGGCAGCATATTAATCTAGGGCCAAACAATTGAACAATCAGGGATCATAGATCTTTAGGTTACACAAATACATACCTGCATGGGCTGACATAGTACATAACTGATATAGGATTTAGTTTGATACCCTTCCTTTTCACCAGAATCTCCATGAATATAAGCCTCAGAGCCTCTCCAACAACACCACCCATTTGATAAACAACACCAACCCAGTTGATCTCTATTTCACCATAAGAGGCAACTAATACACCAAAACTGATCACTGACATAATCAGAAGCATCCGATAACTCATTATTTCCAGTCCTGCCGCCACTCCAAGAATGAAAACAGCAACCGGCACTGCAGATATAAGAAGAGTTGTATATGATAATATCATTACCAAAAAGTAGGAAAGTACTTTATGACGGAACAATTCAAGTTATAAGACTGCTCAATCTCTGGCAACAAAGAATGATATTGGGCATGAATACTTGGCAAGGGGTTAAACGCCTGAACCATATGAATTGGTTACCGTAAAATGTATCTAAAAGCTTATATATAAGATGACTAAGAGTATGTGATACTTACTGATTGCTTTCAACATCTGAGCAAATGCAACAGATATATAAAGGTAAGCAGTGTTTCCCAGCCAAAGTGTCATAGCGAACATCGCACCAATCGGTACAACTGATGTAAGATATCTGCAGATCCCAAAGCGGACAAGAAATTGTCATAACCAGATTAGCAAAAAGCAGTAAACTAAATAGTCAACTAACAGCTAGGAAAAGATGTGGTCAAGACCCATACAACTATACAATTATCACAAAGAAATGATCATACATCTCCAGGTTGGAGAAGGAAGGAGATCAAAAATGAAATTATATGTACCCAGTGTCCTTTATCAAGATCCGTTGTCCAGAAGGACTTAGGTCTTACAGGAAAAAGGGGCAAAGCAGCCCTTTAATTTCAAATACTGAACAAGAAGTTACTCACATTTCAAGAGTCATCCCTTCCTCAACTCTCATAATCTACAAGAACATATAGCATTTAAGTTAAACTATGTAGATTGATGGGAACTGATGTAAAGCATCCAGATGATAAAGCCCACACTTTTGTTTTTATCAACTTACATACCTTAAGAACTTTTGTAAGCACGAAGCATAAGATAGAGGAGAAGACCATGTGAAGCAGAGTCAACCCAAGGGGATATGGGAAGTTTATTTCCTTTGAGGATAAAACCCACTGCATGGCACAAAATTCTGTTGGATGATCAATACAAATGAAATGAAACTCTTAGACTACTTAAAAAACACAGCAAAGCATCACTGCTAATATTGCCTCCTAGAAATTTAGAATCTAAGAGAACAACAACAATATATCCAATGTATCTTCTGAAAGCCGTATTTTCAAAGTGCCCAGCTGCGACACCACGCATGAGCTACTGCAAGAAACTTCAGTGCTCAATCATAGGTCATAACAGTGCTTAGACACATATGAAGTAGCAATGTCACCCCATTAGGCTATATTTCCATAAGAATGCCTATATGGCACGAAAGCAGACATTTTTATATCATCGCTACCTTTTTCTGCGAGAAAATCAGCTCTTGAAAATCGCCCAACAACAAGACTAGCTTCCGGAAAGCAAATCACTTCATCTAGCCCAATAATCCGACACATGACAAACTTTAAAGCTACCCCACGAGCACCCCAAAAATCAGAAAGCATAAAATTCAGTAGCATTGCTAAATTGCTTCTAACGACACCAATTCCTGAATATTCCCGGCCAAAAAAAAAAAAAACAGAGAGAGATCTCCAGAGCCCAAGGTCTTCTAGTAACACTGGTATAGTCTCACTTAACAACATGCTAATAAGCTAATGCCACATTTTTCTCATCTAAACGAGTTAATTGTCGAAATTAACGACAACCCTTTTCACTTTCAATCAGATGGTTAAATTCCCAGAAACCAATTTCTCCATTAATCCCCCTAAAGTTCTCCGAGGAAATCCATATGCACACATAACACCCCCCCAAAAAAAAAGGAAAAAGAAAAGTAATGCAGGAACACATAATCAGTCAATTAATGTACATATATATAAGAATCAAGAAGAAGGTTGGACCTTATTGAAGAAGATCTGGCCGCTGGAGAGTGCAATATAAAGAAGAATGTAAGCGTAGGTCACCAACTCGCTGCTGAGTGCCCTTTTGGGCGATGGCGAATCTGCCATATCTTGATAGAGGGCTCAATGGAAAACGAGAATCACAAGAAGATACTAACAGTGCCAACTATTAAGGGAGGGAAAAAGGTCAAGGGGCTGCTCTGTTTCTTTTTTTTTTTTTTGGGAGAAACAAATAAAACGACTAGCAAAATGACCAATTGGAGAGGAGAGTGCTGCAAGTGGGGACTGGGGAAGGACACTTTGCTTTGGTTCGCTGCTTGTGTTGGCTTCTGAATTGGGCTACTGGACTCGTTGAGTTCTCTGGGTTCCTCTGTAGTTGCTTTGACAAATATGGAGTGCAACAAGCTGGTGCACCGCGGGGGGTGCGGGTCGGAAACGAATGGAGGAAGCAAAAGAAAGGTTATCAACGTAATTGAATCTCGACTTGATTTAACACCAGAATATTTCAGATCAAAAACGAAAAAGTAAATGCAAAAGAAATGTTATCAATGCTGGTTGTATTTATTAATTTATTGGGATAATTTCAGAAACCTTCTAAGGCTTGTGACGATTTCTATCACCTTTCTTGAGGTTTAGAAAATTACAGAAACCTCCTCCAAAAAGTACATTTTCATAAAAAATGATGATGCAAATTCAAATAGTCTAATGAATATCCTATATTGCCCCTACTTGATTTACAAAATAAATTAAATGACATAAGAAACCAAATATCAACAATACTTACTAAGTAAAAAAAATTTAAAATAGTTCTTTACAATAAAATTCAGGCCATGTTTCAAGGCATTATTATTTTTTAATGTTTGGAGCTCTTTTTTTTCTCTAGTAAGTTGTGAAGAAATTGTTTTTAACAAATGCATCCCTACTAGTTGGCTATTTATAAAACTAAGCAAGAAATTCATTTAAATGACCTGAGAATTGAACACAATATATTTAGTGCAATAAAGTTAGAGCTTTTAGATGAAGAAATATTTGCAAAATGCAGTCTTCTTTTTCCTGTACAACCACACCCACTTTTCACATCGATTTACAGAGTTGTCAAAGTTATTATAATCTTTTCATAACATCAAAGGAGGTAGGTAGTATAAGTTTTAAACCTCAACAAGGTGGCTACAATTGTCAGAAACCTCAAGGAAGTATGTGAAATTATCCCTTATTTATTTTGTTAGTTGTATGGTTTAAATATTCTTCAGTGTTTTTTTTAAAGTGTGTCACTGTAACACTCTATTTGGAAAACTTATTTGTGAAAAATTGTCAATTTATACAGACCGATAAGGTTTTTATATCAAAATCAGGGTGCATGATGAGATTATTTTTCATTTAAGTATGCCAAGTTTATATCTAACCAAAATTAGGAGGCAATGCTTCATATCCCTCCATCGTGACCAAAAAAAAAAAAAAAATCTTTACTTGTATTGTTAGTTGACTTGTTTCGCTAATAACTTGAAAACGAGAAATGCCCTAATTTCATTTTTTGTTTTTTGACTTGATCTGGTTATATAACAAATAGGAGTTCTATGTGTGATCACTTTTTGCAAATTGTACAAAATCTGCCATCTATTTGCTGTTTTCAAGTTATTTTCCCCTCCAATAACAATTAGGTTCAGATACTTGAGTAAAACTCCGATTCGAACTCTCCTACTTACACTATAAAAAATAGGTATTTAAAAAAAGCTTTAGATATGTGATTTTGAAATGACAATCATATATTGATAGTTACGAACAATCATATAGTTATGTGATATACAAGAGAAATCACGATTAATGATTTCACAAACTTGAGTGAAACAGTAGAAGAGTAGATGAATAGTAGTTTCCCTTATTATAGTTTTGGTAGTTGAGCATTCTTTATCTGAATTTTAAGACATGCAACTTGTAAGTGCGTCTACAAAGCAGGGCTTGCCAATTTAACAATTCTAAGCATATCGGTCACATACAAAATTTACTGGAAGAACATCTAGTAAACATGTCATATTGAAAATATTCCACTATTTTTAGCTAAAGCCTATGATTTGTCCCCCAATGAGAGAGGCTTAATAAATCCTTCTCTCACGAGAGTGAACGGAAGTCAATAAAGAGGCCAACTAGGTGTCTTTTTCAACATAGGGAACAAATTCTACGATTTCTTGTAGAGGAATTCTTTACGTGATTGACATAATTAAACATGTACAATTATTCATCTGAAGTTGGAGATTCAGTGATTAGCGGGCAAAAGATGGAATCATTCGTCTTAAACAGTTGAAAAGAGTCGTTCCAAGGGGAAAAAATAAAAAATAAAGTTGAGAAGTTTTGGACCATAATGATTAATTGCCTTCCCCAACTTTGAATGGGCAACCCTTTTGCTCTGGGTGAGGATTGAATGGCAACATTTCTTGTCTGATGGTGAAAGAAGGATTGAAAATGCTTTACTCTCAGCTCTAACAAGTATTGCACAGGTTACAATGGACTCAAAAGAAATTCATCGAATAACATGAGATTAAGGTAATAAGGTTCAATACATACCATCTATTACACTCTTTGATTATTTTGTAATATTGAAAAACCTTCCGACGAATATAAACTTGAGCTCGTTTGGATTGGAGTTTTTGAGAGAGAGTATAATGATGTGAATACGTGAGCTGAAAAAGTATTTAAAAAATATGTCAAGAAAATATTTCAAAATTTTTTTTTCTAAAATATTCGCAATCCAAACAAGACGGTCATATCCTAAATGGGTTTAATAGCTGTCTTACAAAAACTGGAATATACGTGCAGAGGACAAGGGTATTGCCAGTAAGCAACTATTTGGCATCAGGGGCACAAAGTAAGCAAAGATTAACAAGCTACATGGGAATTTCAAAATGAATTGTGTCCACAGGCAACAATCATGCACCCTAAGAACGAATCATGGGTCAAGCGGTTAGAACTTCATGATTTCTCCCAAGCAAGCATAGCACAGGAGCAGCAGAAGGCACTCCACCCCTCCCCAATGGAGATATCCCCTTCTCCAAGACCCCTCCTTGTAATAGAGTAGGATTTCAAGGAGAAAAAAAAAGCCCTATTGAATATTGGCCTTTTTAAGTTCTTTAGAGTCTTGAAAGGCTAAAACTAGATACTTGGGATTTTTTTTTTATCTGAATAATTTCAGTTGTATAATCTGATCTATTTTCAGGGTTTTGTACATGACAAAATATATTTGTTGGATTGTCTTGAATGTTTATGTTGAAACTTTAAACATCTAGACTGAGTCAATTGTATTTAGAAACCAATATTATTACCAGCATTTGAGTTATACGTGAAAAGGTCCATAGTGCGAAGTCTGTTAAAGACAATTGACTTGGTCCAGTTTATGAGAGGGAGATCCTGGAGACGGACCGATACAAAGAGGAGAAAGTAACCATTGGATATCCAATTCAAGAACTGTTTCGACTCTCTTGAAATATTTCAAGAAGGGATGGATGCAAGCTGCAATGCGCATTACTGATCAAGTGGGGCGTAGAAGAGGTAACCTAACTTGACTCTACTAAAATTATTAAAACCTTAATTTTACTAAAAATATTGCTAAATATTAATATGAAAAATTTCTCTTTGTGAGTCTTAATTTAATATGCCAACAGTATCAAGAGAAAAAAGGCAAAAATTCCGTAAAATCGTAGAGAAAGGAGAGAAAGCGTGAAGAGTACTCATGTTTCATTTTTCTTTGAACATGATTTTGAAGGTTACTATTTTAATCAAGAGGTGCTGTTTGAGTGTTGTTTAAGAGAGGGAGAGAGAGACAACAGGTTGAATGTGATTACTTAAGGAGTGACATCAAATTCCTTAAGACTGTGCGTAAGCACTTAGCAAAGAGTTAAGGAACCTTACAGGGAACAGCAGCATCTACTACGTAGACAGGAAAGAAAAATGTGACCATCACCTTCTCTATGGATCATTAGTTCTTAGTTAGTGTTTACTAATATTCAGCCCTCTAATTTCCATGAGGCCGCTGAATTTGTTGGAAAGGAGGAATAGGCAATAATTTCACTTACAATGAATGGTCAGAATCTTCAGATTTATTAATGAAGAAGTTATTTATGGAATTAGGACTACAAACGTTGTCATGGTATGTGAGTGATTAGGAACAAGAAAAGACACCAAAAAAAATAAAAAAAATTCCTAAGACAAAGAATATTCTAGTAATTGTTGAGTAGGGGTGTCCTTTCATCCTCTGCCATCTAATAGAGGTTTGTTTGGATTGTTCTTATTTGTCCAAAAAAATTTTATTTGCATCATCAACACAATTTTCAATCACCTTTTTATCTCACATATATTACATAAAAAAAGTGCTACAATATTTCTTTCACAAAATTATCCCAAATAATCTACTTGGGGGCAGCATTGTGTTTTCGGTTCTCTTTTGTTTGTTTTTCAATCAATCTTTTTTTGAACTTTGACTGCGAAAACTGTGGCTCTGCAGTCAAATTGCATTTTATGTATCTGAAAATGTTTATCCAGATTTAAGTGAAAGTGTGAAACTCTTCCGGTGCTTAATTAGACCATGATGCAACTTTGTTGTGTAAACATTCATTTTCAGGTATCAATTAAAAATTTTGTACACTTAATAATGAAAGAGTTCAATGTTTAATTGCGGAGACGAAGTTGTGAGTAAAGGGTAATTACGTGCACATTACTCATCTGCTGATAAAAATAAAAAGTTAATATCTTCCTCAAAATATTATAAAGTAGCTTGAATTATTTGCTAAAACTTTGACAAACAAAAACGTGCTAGTATCTGTTATAAATTCCTAAGAAGCCTTTCCAGAAATTAAAAAGAATGATTAAATAGTCAAAAAAGAACTATTTTTTTTCCATAGCGTGGAAAGGAAACCCCTGCATTTTTGACTTGTGGCGTCGCGTTTATTTACTAGTTACTAACAAAGTACTACTACCATTGCCCATCATTCTGCTTTCTCTTCATCACCTCTAGCAAAAAATCCTTTCTTTTTTGGTTGTCGAATACTCGAATATCATCTGAAAAGATGGCTGGTGACAAGGTGGTTCTGTTGGATACATATGTGAGCGGTTTCGGCATGAGGGTCCGAATAGCCCTGGCCGAGAAAGGCATTGAGTATGAATATAAAGAAGAGAACTTGGCTGACAAGAGCCCACTTCTTCTTGAGATGAATCCTGTTCACAAGAAAATCCCAGTTCTGATTCATGATGGAAAGCCTGTTTGTGAGTCCCTTATCATTGTTCAGTACATAGATGAAGTGTGGCATGACAAGAGTCCCTTGCTGCCGTCCGATCCTTACCAGAGAGCTCAAGCTAGGTTCTGGGTTGACTTCGTTGACAAAAAGGTACAGCAACAAATTTACCTGCTTATCTAGTCTAACATTTTTTTTCCTATGGAAACTCTGATTTTGTCAACTGCTGTTCAATCAGTTGTTCAGGCATGTAGTTCTACTGTCTTTACCAAGATCGTCTAGTCATGGGACTAAGCCTTTCTTAACCTATTTTGACCAGATTATTTTAGGCAAACAACATAAGCAAACATGACCAGTTAAAATGGGGATAAAAGTATTATGTTAATGAAGGATTGATTTCTTTTTTCTTGGTTCAAATGTTTTTGACATAATTAAGGTGAAATGCAGCTTTATGATGCTGGGAGGAGGATTTGGGCCACAAAGGGAGAAGAACAGGAGGCAGCCAAAAAGGAACTTATAGGGACTGTAAAAACATTGGAAGGAGAGCTTGGAGACGAGACTTACTTTGGAGGGGAAAACTTTGGATATGTGGATGTGGCTTTGATTCCTTTCTACAATTGGTTTTATGCATATGAGAAATGTGGGCATTTCAAGATAGAAACAGAATGCCCAAAGCTGGTGGAATGGGCCGAAAGATGCATGCAGAGGGAGAGCGTCTCCAAGTCCCTTGCTGATCCTCACAAGATTTATGAATATGTTGTGTCCTTGAAGAAGACGTTTGGGATCGAATAAAGTCTCTTTCAACTTTGTGGCTAAATGGGGGCCGAAAAACGTCTTCGCATGAATATGTATTTGGGATTGCTTTGCTTTTTGTCCGGCTTTGTCCGTCTTAGAATCCTTGGTTGTGTTTTGCTATGGCTTGGGAGAATAATGGGATTTAGCTTTTCTCTTGCTAATGTGGAGTCGTGGACTAGTAGTAAATGATGCTCACTACTAGGCTATCATGGATGGACTGTTTTTAATGTACAATTATTTGGGAAAATTAGTGGGAAATTTTCTTTATCTTTTACAATTTGACAATATTGGTACTAAAGCTGCCATCAAGTCGAGCTGAACTCAAACAGAGAATAAAAATACTTGAGTTCAAACTCAAGTTTATTTTACCTTATTCGAACTTGATTGAATCGAGTTCAATTGAGCTCAATCGAGTTTCAAACTCAATTTTTTAGTAAATTTTATAATTTTATAATAAATAATTAAAAATTACATGGTAAATATACTACTGGATAAGATTCGATAAGTACTTGACTTTTTTTAACATGAATTCAACTCGGTTATTGTATCAAGTAGCTCGAATCGATTTAAATTCGGTCAACACCGAATTCGAATCTTTCCTTTGACTGAACTACTCATGAACTCGAATCGAATAGCTTGATTAATTTACACTCTTAGCTAGCTAGTTCATTCAATGTCCAGATTGTGTTAAACTTCTTTCCACGATTGTCCATATTATCTCCTTAGATAAATTATTTTTCCTTTTATTCCTTAGTTTTCACTTGTGATATATGTGCATTTCATTTACTAAAAAGAGTTATGTGCACTTCATTTAATAAAAAGAGTTATGTGCACTTAGCCCTGAAAGTAGCTGCATAGGGACTTAGCATTTTTTTTTTCCCTGTTTTTTAGGTAGCTTGATTTTTCTTACTAAAATGAGAAATCGGATATGAAACTAGAACTATTGTTACATGAAATTAGTCAAAGCTAATTCAGTACTTTCGTTTGTAAGAGCCTAAGAGGTGAAAAGTAGAATAGCAGTAGCACATTCTAGAAAATAGAAATCCAGGAGGGTCTTTTAAATAATTTACCTTGCTTGATATGCATAGATAATGGTCAATTGGTCGTGCTTCGTGGACAAGAATGACTTTTGGTTTATCACTTTTCTGTTGGTTAGATTTTTTGCGCATGATCATGCTTCATAGAAAATGCTTGATCTCCTAACTGAAAAGAAGAGAAAATTTGTTTGTAGACAAGATAGCAGGCGCACCAGCATTTTCCACAAACCTGGGCTTTAATACGACTTGGGGTGGTGGTCGAAATTTCCAAGAACTATCTACACCTATGTCATATAATAGACTAACTACTAAAAAGAAAAAGAAAGATTATACATGATGACAAATTTTACTATAAAAACTGAGGCTCTAGCGCCCCGTGTATCACCAAATCTTGCATGCCAGAGGATTCCCTTAATTTGCTTCATAATCTGAGAAAATGCCTGGTGAAGAAGTGGTTTTCTTGAATGCCTATGCTATCTTGTTCTGCATGAGGGTCAAAATAGCACAAGCCGAGAAGGATATGAAGTATGATCTCAAAGAAGAAGATTTGCCTAACAAAAGCTCTCTTCTTCTTGAGATGAACCCCATTCACAAAAAGTCCCAGTTTTGATTCACAATGGAAAACCAACAGTTGAGTCCTTTATAATTAATTGTCCAATACATAGATGAGGTATGGCAGGATAAAACCCCATTGTTCCCTCTGAACATCACACACAAATTTTACACCTTTTGCCATATTATGCTTGATACTGGGCAATCAAAAAAAAGGTCACAAGCCATAGGAATTCCCCCAGCCATCTTTTGTAGACATCTTCCTTTTACGTAATAGCCAAACAATGAAGGAGTAATGTGGAATTGCACCTTTTCCCCACACAAGTTTAAACCAAGCCACCATGTCCCCCTTGGTTCCAGTTACTACCATGGTTGATTTAATAGTCAACCAATCATAGGCATGTGCAGTCCAGTATACTAATTACATCCTTGCTGCTTGGATCAGGAAGAAATGAGGACGTAGTCGACTTCTTGTACTAGTAACTTGGAAAACAAGAAATGCCCTTTTCTTTTCTTTTCTTTTTTTTCAATTTTTTGACTTGATCTGGTCATATAACATGCAGGAGTTGTAGGTGTGATAACTTTTTGTAAATTGTACAAAGTCTACCATCTATTTGCTGATATTGCAATGACTTGTCTTTTTCAAGTTATTTTCCCCTACAGTAACGATTAGGTTTATGTATGTGATTTTGAAACGACAACCGTATATTGGTGATTACGAACAAATCATATAATTATGCGAAATACTGAGAGAAGTCACGATCAATGATATCACAAACTTGAGTGAAACAATAGAAGAGTAGTTGAATAGTAGTTTCCCTTATTATAGTTTTTATAGTTGAACATTCTTTATATGAATTTTAAGACATGCAACTTGTAAGTGCGTCTACAAAGCAGGGCTTGCTAGTTTAACAATTCTAAGCATATTGGTGACATACAAAATTTAGTCAAAGAAAATCTAGTAAACATGTCATATTGAAAATAATTCAGTATTTTTAGCTGATACCTATGTTTTTTTTTTCCCTAAATAAGAAAGGCTTTAAATTTCAATGAAACGGTTCCAGTAGGCTAATGCAATGCTACGACTATTCATGCAAATCTCCAGCTAATAAAATCCTTCCGTTTACCAGTAAAATGTTCACTGGGGGTTCAGCGTCCTTCATTCATTCGGTTACATGAGAGCGAACGAAAGTCAATATAGAGGCCAACTAGGTATCTTTTTCAACATAGAGGAATTTCTATAGAGACCAACTCTTTTTTATTTTTTTAATTTTTTATTTTTCCAGAGACCAACTCTACAATTTCTCAAAGACAGTGGTGGAACTAGGATTTCAATCTTGAGGGGGCCAAACTAAAACCAAATATATCATGCAGAAAGTCCTTTTAGTATAATTTATCTTGTATATGTTACTATTAAATACAAAATGTTTTTTTTATAAATTTTATTATAAATGGCATTTCATGTATTAAAGCATAGACAATATGCATAAAAAAGTCTAATTATGAGAGTATAAAAAACTATTAAGAAAGATGCATGAAATTGCATCATTTGAAAGCAATGTTTAGTAAGAGCTTCATATTTCCTTTAAATTAAAAAATTATAAAAAATTGCTAAAGTAAAATCGATGTTGCTAGAGAAATCAAACAATTATTTTGAAAATTATATTATCTACAAACATATAGATTAGTGTGGCTTAGTAATTTTCACTTCCTGTTCCCTATTGATAAATACACATCAAGATTTGCAATAATTCACAAAAATATAAACAAAAATTTCTAAATTTAAGATAAAAAAAATAACCTAGAATTTACGATAAAATTAATGGCATACAAGATAAAATGATGTGACTTTACTCTTTATATTAAATTTCCAAATAACTATTCTTTTGGTTTTGGAGTTTGTAGATGGTGTGAACTTTTAAGAAGTAAAAAAAAAAATCTTATTGGAAAAATAGAGATGGTGAAGGAGATGATGATCAATTGCGAATGGAAAGAAATGAATAAAGAATAGGCCTTTTCTCTAAATTCCAACTTTTACTTTACTCTTTTAACTTTGTCTTCTTTAAGAAGTTTTTACTTTTATTGTTATCATTTTAAATTTTAAAGTTTTAGATGAACCACACTTTTATAACATTCTAAAGGGTTAAAATGTAAACTTTTTTCTTAATACAATGAGTAATGTTTGGGGGGGGGGCTACTTTAATTTTTGGGAGAGTTAGAATTGATAAATATATATGGGGGTATACAAATTTTAAAATCTTTTTTTTGGAGGGGGGGGGGGGCATGGCCCCCTAGGTCTCTTAATGGCTTGCCACTGCGCATAGAGGAATTTTTTACGTGATTGATATAATTAAACATATACAAGCATTCATCTTAAGTTGGATATTTAGTGATTAGTGGGCAAGAGATGGAATTATTCGTCTTACCAACTGGAAAGAGTCATAACCACGGAAACTAAAAAGTTGAGAAGTTTAGGACCATAATGATTCATTGCCTTCTCCGACTTGAACGGGGGACCCTTTTTGATGTGGGTGAGGATTGAATGGCAACATTTCTTCCACGATCGTGAAAGAAGGATTGAAAACGTTTTACTCTAAACTCTAAGAGTGTTGCATAAGTTATAATAAGCTGATTATACAAAATTTGAATTTGAAATTCAGTTTTTGTACATGTACCATGAATTTAACTATGATAGTGTATATACTAACAACATATATAAGATTTAGGCACCGTTTGATAACCCAATTCAGCACTTAAACTTAATGGATTCAGATCTTAACACGTTTAGACCGTTTGATAACCGAAAATAGAACATCTGAATGAATTAAGTGGCACTGAATTTTTAGGCAAAACTTGATCCCAAAAATAAGTGATAAGCTATTCACTTATCGCTGAATGTGATATATATTCAAATGCATTAGATTTAGTACTTAACAATTCAATCTCTTAATGAATTCAGACTTCAGTTTTATCAAACGCGCCTATTATAATGAATCCAAAAGATATTCATCCAATAACATGAGATTAAGGTATTAAGGTTCAATACACAATAATCTATTACACCCTTTGATTATTGTGTAATATGAAAAGCCTCACGAGGAATGTAGATTTTCTTCTCTAGATTTTGATAGGAACATATGGCGGTTTCTTGAATAATATTTGAAATAGTGACCTACAAAATCTTGTTGTAAAGAGGATGAAACATAATGCTTCACCCTTTCTCTTCTTTCTCCACGGTTTCATAGAATTTTTGCTTTTTTTTTTTTTTTAAAGTAGATGCTAACCTCTTCTACGCCCTACTTGATCAGTACGAAACCTTGAGCCCGTTTGGATTGGAATCTTTGAGAGGAGTTGTTTGAAAATTATACTATAATAATGTGAATATGTGAGGTAAAAAATTATTTGAAAATGTGACGAGAAAATATTTCAAAAATTTTTTCTAAAATATTCTCAATCCAAAAGAGACAGGCACGTTCTAAATGGGTTTAACAAAAAACTGCAATCTAGCTATCATACCAAAACTGGAATATACGTGCACAGACCAGAGTATTGCCAGTAGGCAACCATTTGGCATCACAGGCACAAACTAAACAGAGATTAATAAGCTACATAGGCATTTCAAGATGAAATGTGTCCACAGTCATTGATCATGGACCCCATTGGCCTTTTAGAGTTCTTTAGAGTCCTGAAAGGCTAAAACTAGATACTTGGGATTTTTTTTTTTAGCTGAATAATTTCGGTTGTATAATCTGATCCATTTTCAAGGTTTCGTATTGATCAAGTTGGGCGTAGAAGAGGTTAGCATCTACTAAAAAAAAAAAAGCAAAAATTCTCTGAAACCGTGGAGAAAGAAGAGAAAGGGTGAAGCATTATGTTTCATCCTCTTGACAACAAGATTTTGAAGGTCACTATTTCAAAAATTATTCAAGAAACCGCCATATTTTCCTATCAAAATCTAGAGAAGAAAATTGGCTTTGTTTGGATTGCCATTTTCCTTTAAAATATTTTTACATTTTTAATAAATATATTTTTTAATCACCTTTTTACCTTATATAGTTTTGTAAAAACTCTAGAAAATAACAATCTAAACAGACTAGATATTTTCTTTTTTGGCTTTGCTAGGTGCGACCTTTAATAATATAGCAAAGTAAATATTGTGGAGCAAGCGGAAAACTTGTAGAATGAGCGAGATCCCTGTCAACCTTTCGATCCGTCAACGATCGCCTTACTTTCATCGCTGTAGAACGGGTATTGCAGACATAGGATGTGGGGTCATACTCTTTCTTGTTTCCGTGGATTAGTCGACCTGTCTATTTTCGTGAGGTGTGGTTGCCGACAAGTTTGATAAAACTTGTACTTTTTAATTGCAGTTTCGTTAAGTAACCATGTTTGGCTGCTAAGTTTTTTAAGAGTTTATATAAAGCTCTACTGTAAATTACTGTAAAAGTTATAGAAAAAATTTTTAGAAATTAAATTTTTTATGTATTTTGGGGGTGTTATATTAAAAACTTTGGGAGTTTTTTGAGAATTCTTGCAGATAATGTAGGAAACAAACAAGTTCTATATAAACTTGCTAAAAATTTACATTAAAACTTTGGAAGTTTTTTAAGATTCCTATAGCAAAAGCGGGTAAAAAACTAGCAGCATACAAACTTGGCAAAAAAACTCAACTGCTTGACAGGGCCAAGTTGAACAATGAATTTGGACAAGGAATTTGCAGAAAATCTGAATCAACTTAAATAATGTGCAATCAATAATAGAAAACAATAATGAATTTGGATGGAGAATCTGAACAAAAGATCTTGGATGGAGAATCTGAACAAAAGATCTGAATTGACTTAAATAGAATGCAACAAAAGATCAGAATTAACTTGAGTAATGTACAACCAATAATAGAAAATAGTGAATCTGGATACAAAGTCTAATGGAAGAAGGAGTGGGAGGGAGAAAGATGAAAGCTTGAATGTGATTACTTAAGGAGTGACGTCAAATTCCATAAGACCGTGCGTAAGCACTTAGCGTTAGTTTGGGAACTTGATAATAGTGACCACCAGCATTGCATCTACCACAAAGACAATAAAGAAAAATGTGGCCATCAACTTTTTTCTTGTGGATCAAATTTTGTCTTCTCTCAGTTCTCAGTTAAAATTTTTTAATATTTAGCCCTTGATATCCATCAGCCCGCTGAATCTGCTCATCAAAAGAAAACAACACAAAATCCTAGAACAACACGACGAAAATTCTAGTAAAATATATATTTGATGGGTACGAGGGTTCTACAGTCCTCTCCTACCTAGAACGTGGGGGACGGCATTGGGTTTTTCTCCTCTTTTCCCTAGTTCTTTAATCAACTCCTTCTTGGACTTTGACAACCAAAACTGTGGCCCTGAAGCCAAATGGCATCTCAATTTTGTTATCTCAAACTATTTATTCAAGTTTAGAGAGATTTTTAAAAAAATTAACAATTCAAACTGTTCTAAATTTTAGTCATAATGACGAGTAAAGGACGACTACGTACACATTATACATCTCCTGAGCTTCCTATCAATATCTAGTGAGTTCTTGAAAGGAAAAAAAAAAAAAAAGGTTAGTTTTGTCCGAAGAATATTGTTAAGTAACTTAAGTTATATGCTAAAAATTTGAAAATGTATCGAAACAAGAACGTGCTACTATATGTAATAAATTGCTAAGATGCCTTTCTAGAATTAAAAAAAAAATTAAAGAAGAAAAGAAAAGAACTACTTTTGTCTTGTGGCCTAAATTGCTGAAGGGTAGAGGCCCCAAATGTCCTAGAACCACCTACCACTTACCAGTTGCCAATTACCGGTTGCCAACCATTCCTTAGTCATACCATCACCACTCTCTCATTAAACACTATAAAAATGCAAGGTCCCAGCTCAAATCCTTACTAGTTGCTAGCAAATTGCGAGTCCTATTGCCTATCATCCTGCTTTTTTTCTAATCACTTCTAGCGAAAAATCCCTTCTGTTTTCCGTAGGATATCATCTGAAAAGATGGCCGGTGACAAGGTGGTTGTGTTGGGGACATATGTGAGCATGTTTAGCATGAGGGTGCAAGTAGCTCTGGCCGAGAAAGGCGTTGAGTATGAGTACAAAGAAGAAGACTTGGCCAACAAGAGCCCACTTCTTGTTGAGATGAACCCCGTTCACAAGAAAATCCCAGTTTTGATTCACAATGGAAAGCCTGTTTGTGAGTCCCTCATCATTGTTCAGTACATAGATGAAGTGTGGCATGGCAAGAGTCCCTTGCTGCCATCCGATCCTTACCAGAGAGCTCAAGCTAGGTTCTGGGGTGACTTCATCGACAAAAAGGTACGACAACAAATTTTAGCTATTGACCTAGTCTAACATTTTTTGTTATGAAAAATCTGATTTGGTCAACTGCTGTTCAATCTGTTGTTCCGGCAAGTATTTCTACTGTCTTTATTAAGATCCTCTAGTCATGGAACTGGGCACTTCTTAGATTATGTTAGGCAAACAACATTAGTAAGCATGGCAAATTAATTAAATATGGGATAAAAGTGACATGTTAATGAGGGATTTTTCAGTTCAATTTTTTGTTGAGATAATTAAGGTGAAATGCAGGTTTATGATCCTGGAAGGAGGATCTGGTCCACAAAGGGAGAAGAGCAGGAGGCAGCCAAGAAGGAATTCATAGGGATTCTGAAAACATTGGAAGGAGAACTTGGAGACAAGCCTTACTTTGGAGGGGAAAACTTTGGATATGTGGATGTGGCTTTGATTCCGTTCTACTGTTGGTTCTATGCCTACGAGACTTTTGGGAATTTCAAGATAGAAATAGAGTGTCCAAAGCTGGTGGGATGGGCCAAAAGATGCATGCAGAGGGAGAGCGTCTCCAAGAGCCTTGCTGATCCTCACAAGACTTATGAATTTGTTGTCTTCCTGAAGAAGAGGCTTGGCATCGAATAGAGAGTCTCTTTCAACGTTTTGGCTAAATGGGGGTCGATTAAAGTCTTATGTATTTGGGACTGCTTGGCTTTTTACTTTCGGCTTTGTAGATCTGTCTTGGAATCCTTAGTTTCGTTGCTTGGCTTGGGAGAATAAAAGGATTTTAGCGTCGTCTTCCTGATGTCGTGGACTGGTAGTAAATGATGTTTACTACTAGGATTTCATGGATGGGCTGTTTACATGTATAATTTCTTTCACATATTTGGAGGACAATTATCTTTGTCTTCCACTGTTTTTAATGTGAAACTTTCTTCTCCAGTATTGTCCCATCTCACCTCCTCAGATAATCTTTTTCCTTAGTTTTGACTTGTGAAGTAAGTGCGGTTCATTTACAGAAAAGATATCTGAGTTCACGGTTTTACCTCTGATATTAGCTGCCCAAAGATTCAGCATCATTTTCCCTACTAACTAAAGCCAGAAATCGGATGCAAAACTAGAACTGTTGTTACATGAAATCAATATAAAGCTAGTTCAGTGCTTCCCTTTGTAAAAGCCTAAGAAGTGAAAAAGTAGATTCGCACACTGTAGAAGAGAGAAATCCAGCAGGGCCTATTAAGTACCTTGTGTCGTTCGGTACGCATGGATCAATTGTCAATTGATCACGCTTGGTTTAGTACTTTTTAAAACATGGTCATAATTCTTAGAAAAATGTTTGATCCCCTAAAGTAAAAAGAAGGAAGAGCAGGAGGCAGATTTCTGATGGGATACTGAGGAGGAAGAACAGGTGGCAGCTAAGAAGGAATTCACAGGTCGATATACTGAAAAGTTTGGAATAGGACAACTGGGGACATAAATTTTAACTTTGGTGGTGAAACCTTTGGGTTACTGGATGTGGTTTTCATTCTTTTCTACAGATGGTTTCATGCCTTTGGGGCCTTAGGTAACTTCAACATAGAGATTGAATGTCCCAAAATCAGCACGCAAAGGGAGAGTGTGTCCAAGTCACTTGCTGACCTCGCAGAGGCATCGTTCTCTGAGGAAGATGCCTGGAATTGAATAGATTGTCTTCCCTTTTTTTTTTATCCTTTCTTTTTGGGTGTGGCCAGGGTAATGGGATTGGATGAAGTCTTATTTTGGATTGGTTACATTACCAACGCAGCAAGGTAAATAAGTTCACCCCGTGTCAAACTCGACTCTATCTATACTGCTGACACCACATTCATCGATCTGTTGCCCTTCGGCTTTGATAACTTAGCCGCTGGAACAAAAGCTGAACATTGGCAGTCATCCACCATGACTCCGTCCAAGTGTGGGATTGGATATACACGAGTCTGTGTTTTGTTTTTCAGAAAAGAAAAAATGTTTTGCTAGGCTTAACTAAAAATAATCAGGGATGAAGCTGGCGAAAAAGTGTAGACCAACTCATATTGAGTACAGCAAAAATAGCCCAACGACTTGCGGGGTGGAGCTCGAAACTTCCAGGAATTATCCAGTACCATTTCATCGTACTACTTCAACTTAAATAATAAAAATTGATTTTATTAAAATCCATGGCTGCCGAATTTAGTATAGAAAAACAGTAATTTATCTGTACGTTCATCTTGTGGGTCAACCATCAATTTTGTTTTAAAACTAGCACGCTAGAGAAAACTCCTGCTTCACACCATCCTCTGAGAAAATGGCTGGTGAAGAAGTGATTTTGTTGAGTGTTTATCCGAGCACGTTTAGTATGAGGGTCAGAATAGCACTAGCTGAGAAGGGTATCAACTATGAACTCAAGGAAGAAGACTTGACCAACAAGAGCCCACTTCTTCTTGAGATGAATCCTATTCACAAGAAAGTTCCTGTTTTGATTCACAAAGGAAAGCCAATAGTTGAGTCTCTTATAATTGTCCAGTACATAGATGAGGTATGGCATGACAAGAATCCATTGATACCATCTGATCCTTATGAGAGGGCTCAAGCAAGGTTCTGGGCTGACTTTATTGACAAAAAGGTAACCTACAAGATTTCTGTGTGAATTTTATACTTTTCATCCCTTTTTCCAGAGAAAGTCTTCCTTATGGAGATAGATTTTGCATGAATTAATTAAAAAAAATTTTTTTTTGACTAACCTCCTTGAGGTGTGAAATGGAAAATAACGTTTGACACAGTGCAAATTACGAAATTCTAGCTAAAAGTTACATTGTGCAAGAAGAAACAAATTTGACTAACTAATGGAGAAAATGCAGGTTTTTGATCCAGCAAGAGGGATCTGGGCGACAAAGGGTGAAGAGCAGGAGGCAGCCAAGACGGAATTCATAGAGATTCTGAAAATTTTGGAAGGAGAACTTGGGGATAAACCTTATTTTGGAGGTGAAACTTTTGGCCTCGTGGATGTGGCTCTTATTCCTCTATACAGTTGGTTTAATGCCTTTGAGACCTGTGGAAACTTCAAGATTGAGAGCCAATGTCCAAAGCTGGTGGCTTGGGCCAAATTCTGTATGCAGAGGGAGAGTGTGTCTAAGTCCCTTGCTGATCCTCACACGGCTTATGATACTGTCCTTTTTCTCAAGAAGATGTTTGGGATTGAATAGATTGCCACATAGTGTTCCAATTTATTTCTGTGGATGATTCAATAAAATAATTTGGGAGACCAAAAATGTACTGGCCTTGTAGTCGAAGTGCACCAGGACTTCTTGTGAACTTTCAGTTGGGCTTTCTTGATGTAGTTTTCTTGGGACCTTTCATTTACCTCCTATGTAGTTCACAACTCGGTCCAAGGTAAACAGGTGAAATTTAGGACACAAATATTTATTGTTTTTGTGTGTGTAGAGGAAGAGGCTGGAAGAGCAGGGGAGGAGGGATTTAAGTACAGTTTCTTGGATCCATATGATGACTAGGTATTGATGTGGCATAGCTCCAACTCTCTGGTTTCACTTTCCATAGTTGATGCTACATGTATGGACAAGGAGGAGTTCTAACCATATAGATACAGAGTTGCCTAATCAAAATCTTGTAAAGTAGTTGAAATATTTGTTCATCTAATGGTTTAAGTAGACATTGATAGGAACTCGGATGCCATTATTCTGTCTCTTCTTTTAATTGTTTTTATTTTACTTAAACTACACCAGATAAGAACCCTTTTCAAATTTCAACAACTATTAGTAATTCATTAGCAACGAAAAATTAACATGACTGCTAAAATTTATGCAGTGGACAAATTATACGAGTGTTGATATTATATCAATCCTGTAATTACTCTAATTTTGATGCAAATCATCAGCAAACATGGTTGGTTGAATGACTGTCCCAGTATGTTTGGGAGGAGGGTCAGAATATCAGTAGATGAGAAGGGTGTCCAGTGTGAGTACAGGGGAGAAGACTTCAACAACCAAAGACCTTTACTTCCCAGATGAATCCTGTTCACAAGGAAATCCCAGTTCTGATCCATGATGGAAAGCCTGTTTGTGAGCCTCTTGGAAGTGTTCGGTATATAGGTGAAGTATGGCATGATGAAAATCCTTTGATGCCATCTGACCCCTGCAGGAGAGCTCGAGTCAGGTATTGGGCTGACTTTGTTGACAAAAACGTACCGAGTTTAATATGTGATCGCTCACCGATAAATATTTTTTGTGAGCTTCCATATAGATTGCAAATGTTCCTATCCTTTTACTGTTTGACTGATACTCTGCCCTTCTTTTTTATAACACTAAATTTGAGGTGTTTAAAGCTACTTTCATATCTGAATTATCCCAGAAAAAAAAAAAAGAAGCTACTTTCATATCTGATAGGTGATATTATCGTTCACCATGATTTACATATATTACTGGTGTTGTTCTTAGATTCGTATTTGCCCAGGATTTTACTCTAGGAAGAAAAACTTCGGCTACAAAGGGAGAAGAGCTGGCGGCAGCCAGCCAAGAAGGAATTCATAGAAATCGACGAAAGTTTGGAAGGAGAACTTGGAGATAAGCCTTACTTTGCAGGTGAAAACTATGGATACTTAGATGTGGCTCTAATACCTTTCTATATTTGGTTTCATGCCCACGAGACTTTCGGAAATTTCAAGATAGAGACTGAGTGCCCCAGGATTTTGGCATGGGCTACAAGGGGCATGAAAAGGGAGGGTGTGCCAAAGTCCCAAGGTTTATGAGTATGTTTTCACGTTGAAGAAGAAGTATGGGATTGATTAAGAGACAAAAGTACCAAATTTGTTGGTTTTTTGTTTCTCTTGACTGAAAAATTTGTGCGTAGTTTATATTGCAAATAAGCCTAGAAGTAAATACACTGTTTACTAATAGCAAGCTAGAATAGTTTGGATATGTTTCAATTGGAAATGAAAATTGCAGGGGATTTGTCTTGCTCAGGGAGTGAGGTTGTATAATTTACAATGATGAAATTAGTGAAAAGACATTATCAAATGAATTCGATGCTGAACACATTAAGATTTAAATCATACAAAATAGTGCTTAAAAAAGAAGGTCTGGATAAGCATAATGCATTAAACTATTCTTGTAGAATAATATTTCAAAATTCAATTAGAAGAAAACTACAACCATTAGAAAAACTATGCATATTACTTCATCGCTGACGAAATCACAACATGGACCGACCCACCTTATGTTTTAGCTCCAACAGGTACAACTCATGCAAATCTATTGTATATATATATATAGTGGTCAGTGAACGTGATCTCAGTAGCCCCAGTCAATTTCATTGCTTCTATCACTATCTCGTATCCAAAGTCTCTCCGATTTTGCTTCGATTCAATCTGAAAAAATGGGTGGTGAGGTGATTCTGTTGGATGCATATATTAGTATGTTTGGCATGAGGCTAAGAATAGCTTTAGCTGAGAAGGGTGTCAAGTATGAGTACAGGGAAGAGAAATTGCCAAACAAGAGCCCATTTCTTTCCAAATGAATCCGATTCACAAGAAAGTCCCTGTTTTAATTCATAATGGTAAACCAATTTGTGAGTCTCTCATAGCCCTTCAGTACATTGATGAGGTTTGGCATGATAAGAACCCATTGTTGCCATCTGACCCCTACAAGAGAGCTCAAGCTAGGTTCTGGGCTGACTTTGTTGACCAAAAGGTCCGAGGATTTGCATATGGACTGTCTGTGTGTGTGTTTGTGTGTGCGACTTTTTTTTTTTTTGGTGGCTGCACATTAAAAATTGGATGGTAGATATGCTCCATTGTACTTTGTTAACCAATCATACTTAATTAGATTTTTGAAATGAATTTGTTAAGAATTGGACAACAAGGGCATAAGGTAAGTTAGGTTTCATATTTTCTGACAAATAAAATTACATGCTGTGGTCAATTATATTTCCATGCATATTTATTGACATTTGCAGTTGTGCAATGCAGGTGCATGTTTTAGGAAGAAAAACCTGGGCTACTAAAGGGGAAGAACAGGAGGCAGCCAGGAAGGAATTCATAGAGATTCTCAAGGTGCTAGAAGGGGAACTTGGAGATAACCCTTACTTTGGAGGGAAAGAGTTTGGATATGTAGATGTGGCTTTGATTCCTTTCTACAGTTGGTTCCATGCCTATGAGACTTGTGGAAACTTCAAAATTGGGACTCAATGCCCAAAGTTTGTGGCATGGGCTAAAAGGTGCATGCAGAGGGAGAGTGTGTCCAAGTCTCTTGCTGATCCTGAAAAGGTTTATGACTTTGTTCTGATACTGAAGAAGCATTCTGGGATTGAATAAAGGGATATAGACCACTGATCTGCATTGCAATTTTTTTTTCTAAGTTATTTGATTTCTACTGCCTAAAACCCCTTGATTGCACCAGATCAAAGGTTAATTCTTAGCTTTCACTTTGTTACGTTGTTTGTCAACTTGTAATTAGGATCAGCAGCAAAGACTCTGTTTGCTACTAGGCCATCTGAATGTTGAACTACAAAGAACCACTAGAAGCTAAAATCTGTTTTGCTGGTATGGCAATGAGTTTCTGATCCGAAGGAATCTTTCATTATGCTTATTTTATGTGTGATTTGACCCCTGTTAGCCACCTGAGCTTTTCTTTGAGATCTAAGAGTGTTAATTTTCTACAATTGGTACTACTTACTAGTATAAACATCAAAGTTTGTCTGATTTACGAGCTACAATCAAATTTAGAAGTGAAGCGAAAGCATTGAATATTGTGACAAAAGCATAATACTAATCCACAAGTAATCATACTTAACAAGGCATTGTCCGCCAAGACTATCTACTCTAGTTTTAATCTTAACTTAATTAAGCTAGCTTCTCCATGTTTGTTACTCCTGCCCACGAAGCTTCTGCCACAGTAACACAGATTCATAGACCTTTATGGGGTCAGCAAGAGACTTGGAAACGCTGTCCCTTTCCATACACCTCTTTCCCCAAGCTATCAGCTTGGGGCAATCATCTTCTATACTGAATTTACCAAATTTCTCATAGGTATAGAACCAGCTATAGAATCCAAGAAGAGCCACATCAAGAAACCCAAAATTGTCACCTCCAAAATAAGGCTTGTCTCCTAATGCTCCTTCCTCCAGCGTCTTTAGGCAATTTATGAAGCCATTCTTTGCTGCCTCCTGCTCTTCTCCTTTTGTTGACCATATTTTACGAGAAAAACCGTATAGCTGCAATAGGTAACATGTCACTCAGGAAATCATTAAAGTTAAATATACATATTCCTGCAAAAGAAAATGAGAATTTGTTACCTTTTTGTCAATGAAATCAGCCCAGAACCTAGCTTGAGCCCTGTCATAAGGATCAGAGGGCAAGAGGGATGCTTTGCCCTTCCACACCTCATCAATATACTCGACTACAATTAAGGACTCAGAAACAGGTCTTCCGTTGTGAATCAGAACTGGAATTTTCTTGTAAATAGGGTTCATCTTTAACAACAGTGGACTTTTGTTTAGATTCATTAGATCCTCTTCTTGGGACTCATACTTGATTTCTTTCTCTGCAAGAGCAATTCTGGCTCTGGCAGCATACATGCTATTCAAGCAGTCCAAGAGAATCACCCCCTCGCCCATTCTTTCACTGTGATGGCAAAGGCAATTGACATGATTGAGATATAGTAGCTACTTTCCAGTTTCCACATATTTATTTTCTGGTTTGGAAAAATAAATAATATGAAAAACCTCCCTCGAGGTTTCTACTAATATCACTTGACACATTCAAGGTTCTTAAAATGTCACTTATCTCAATCTAATAATTGTAAGAAGGTTAATTGTAAGAAGGTTTGGGAATCACTTTCTCCTCTTTCTCCTTTCTTCAACATACTCTCTTACTCATTTTTTTGGATAAATATATGCTTTTTTATTTGTAAGTTATAGTAAATTGAATTCTATTTTTCTATCAAAGTTGGTAGCTGACTATTAGGAAGGAAGAGGGGACTTAAGAACTACAACTCACACACACTTACAACCGATGTGGGATAGGGAACAGGAGAATGGGATCACCACTGAATATTTTCACTAACCTAAGAAAACGTAGAATTTAAGAAATTCCCAAACCCAAACCCAAAAGGCTAGCTGACTATTGGGAAGGGAGAGGGGACTTAAGAACTACAACTCACACACACTTACAACTGATGTGGGATAGGGACACACACTTACAACCGATGTGGGATAGGGAACAGGGGAATGGGATCACCACTGAATATTTTCACTAACCCAAGAACAAAGAGACTTTGTTTTTTGAATCTAAGAAATTCCCAAACCCAAACCCAAAAAGCTAGCTGACTATTGGGAAGGGAAAGGGGACTTAAGAACTACAACTCACACACACTTACAACCGATGTGGGATAGGGAACAGGGAATGTGATCACCACTGAATATTTTCACTAACCCAAGAACAAAGAGACTTTGTTTTTTTCTGTCAAAGTTGGTAAACGTAGAACCTAAGAAATTGAATTCTATTCATCTTTTACTTTTCGTACTTAATGATTTTTTGTTTATTTTAAGTTAATTTTTATAATGATCAATACAATTGAAAGGCTTGGTCATGATTTGAGAACAAATCAAAAAATATATCTATATAATTCACAAGAAATCGGTTTTGAATATATAGAGGTAATTGATGCTAGTGTATTTCTTTGCAAATGTCTTTCTTTCTTTTTCAAATTTATATTTTTATGGACTATAGCATTGTGATATGGTAATATAACTAAAGATTGTGTTTTAGATGATGGTTTTCTTGGACTAAATAATGTGACCTAAAAGTGTATTTTTTTTATTTTTAGAGCTAAAGGATAGTTTAGGATTTTTAAAAATTTTATTACATAAAAAATAAAAATAAGGCCGGTAAGTAATATTTTTAAAAATTTAGAGATGTTAAATGATATTAAGAGAAACTATAGGGGATGTTTCTGATATTATCCTTGCATCTTTAATAATCTACCAAGTACTTCTTTGACTATGGATACAAGCAGCAGAAGTCACCATTAAAATAGGTCATTGCTCCCGTCATATACATCTCACTAAAACTAACATTTTTCTATGTTAACTTATCTGGTCAGCAACTAAGACAATGTTTGGTCTTACATTGTAATTTTAATCGCAATTTTACTTCTTCATTTTGAAAGTCACTGCAATTTTACTCTGTGTTCCTCTGCCGATTTATTGAATCTCATTTTAATTTATTGATGATAAAAGGGGATAAATGTAAATGCTAGAATCAAGTTTAATGCTAAAATATTGATAGAAATTAAATTTCTCAACCTCTTCAACTTTAACATTCTTCTCTCATTCTTAAACAAATACTAGAAAATTCCCAAATTTAATGCTCTGAATCTTAATTGGAGCTTTCTTTTACCATATGCCTCAAATACATTAGCATGAGTAGTTTTAGTTGGTTTGTTCGCAAGTATCAAAATCACACACAACACAAATTACTCCAACAAAAAAAAATGACAATAATAAAAGGATTCCAAAAAGTTTAAAATGTCCAAATGCACATTTGAATTTGTGAAAAATATAAATCAATGTAGAATCTCTTTCTTCACGATTGTTATTACACAATTAATCATTCCGTTGAATGGATTTAGGACGTTTATCCAATATAAACATTTTTAAAAGTAAAACATCATGTATTTACATTGTGTTTCTTTATCAATTTTTGCATATCTGATTCCTCTACTTTTAGATGTATTAATTAGTTCAAAACCATCTTTCACCAAATTACTTGTGCCCCATAGATCATAGGATAGTCCTTAGCCAATATCCTAAAATAAATAGAAATTGCTGCTGTGCACCGTAAGTAACAAAACATGCATAAATCACATAGGATATATGTACTAGTTCCATGGATGCATCAAATCAAGAGAAAAAAGGTAATTTGGATTACAACAAATACGAGCTGAGATGATATAAAAAGTTGAACAATGACATAATTGAGCATATTCTCTGGCTGCTGTTAATGGCACAGCTCAAATCTTATTTCTACATCAACTTTTTGCATGAAATGCCAAATTCCATCCTTCCCAAGTCCAATTGCAGTTTGGACTTAAAACGGATAGATTTATCATTTTAACAAAATTTAGTGCAAGAATAAAATTTAAGCTATGACCATATGATCATTCGCCATATTCTTTTTTTTTTTTTTCAAAATTGTTACAGGACAAATTTAGCATGCAGCAACCCTTAATTCTTCACCACATTATTCAAGTCCAAAAACCTTCTTCATTCCCATAATGCCTTTGTAGAGTTTCCCGGGCTCAGGAAGAGACTTGGAGACACTATCCCTCTCCATGCACCTCTTAGCCCATGCCATCAGCTTTGGGCACTCGGTCTCTGCACTAAAGTTGCCAACGATCTCATAGGTATATAACCAACTGCAGAGTCCGACGACGGCAACGTCAAGATACCCGAAAGTTTCACCCCCAAAGTAGAGTTTGTCTCCGAGGGCTTCCTCCTCCAGCCTCTTAATGGAGTTTATCAAGCCAATTATAGCTGCTTCTGGCTCTTCTCCTTTTCTTGACCATGTGACTTGACGACCATATGTGTACACCTACTACAATAAGAGTACATTATGTCATAATTTTAAGAAATCTGTCTTACGCTCACAGCATATACATTAGTAGTGTATCTGAATACATAATAAATATATGATTTTAACTTAAATTTCAGCAATAAATTTTGAACATATGACATGTATCTAGACCTGTAATTGATACATGTAGAAAAATTAATCCAATCCTAAGCCTATATACTGATGACATGTAGGGGTAATATATATATATATATATATATATGAGGCAATGTTTAATATAGCTGAAACCTATAGAGATTTGCTGAGGGCAGGATGCATATTTACCTTTTTGTCAACAAAATCAGCCCAGAACCTGGCTTGAGCTCTCTCATAAGGATCAGAAGGCAACAGCGAAGTTTTACCTTTCCACATCTCATCAATGTATTCAAGTATAATGAGGGATTCACAAACAGGTTTTCCATTGTGAATCAGGACCGGAATCATCTTGTGAATTGGATTCATCTTCAAGAGCAACTCACTCTTGTTGCCAGTATCTAGATCCTGTAGTTTGTGCTCGTACTTGATTTCTTTTTCTTCAAGAGCAACTCTTGCCCTCATGCCATACATGCTAGTCCAGAAGTCTAATAGAACTACCTCCTCACTAGCCTCGCTCATTCTTTCAAATTTACCACAAATTCTAGCAAGTAGAATAGGTTCTAGCACGTATTTATAGTTGAAATGGATCATTGAGTAGTTAAACTCGAACTTGATATTCGCGAACAAAGTATATGCTTGCCATTTTGATCCGGTGACATGCTGTCCTCAGCCTCGATCGTGCCACTTTGTATAACATGCCGTCCCCAGTCTTGATAGTTTCACCTTGTATATTCTAGTGTTGAGGGAGAATACTGAGGGAGCATCTGAAATAGTTCCATCAAAGACTCATGAAGTTGTCTTTTCAATTGACGTTTGGAAGATTTAGTAGTAGAAAAAGCAATAAAAGATGCAAGCAACTGGGCAATATTTCATTTTAAAGTATTTTACTTGTGTAAAAGTATTCGGGATCTTTTTATTTGCTTAAAATAAAAAGGTAACCATAATGATTAATGTATGTTAAAAAGGGGAAAAAAAAAAATTTTCCTCCCCCCTTTCTGCGGCATGACTTAGCCAGCGTATTTTGTTCTATACTTCTATTTTTTTAACGTTGAATGGGTCTTAATAAACCTAAGCATAGTACATCTCCAAAATTACATCTCTAATAGCTCAAACACAAAACTTCCAAAGTTAAGAATTCCTCCAGCTGGGATCTTGCTTCATCTATCTGTTTCTTGTGCCGCGACTTCTTTTGCAAGGGCGGCAAAAGGTTCCAGAATCGGAAATTGTTGAAAGAGCCTCAATGCAGATCCAAGAAACGCAGACCCTTTTTCATCGGCATAAACTGTTTTAAACAGTTCATCTCACCTTTTATCATTTCACTATCATGCTGCATTGGGTTTACGCGACAAGGACCTCTTTCATCATCACTCTGGATAATCATCCCTGCTGCAAAAACTAATTACCAATATACATGAATACGTTATTAGGCTTCAATTATATGATCCAAATTTGTCAATTTTTGAAGTTCGAGTTTTACTCTTACAAAAAATTAATTTTTACCTTTATCAACTAAATACATTTGCAAGCATAACTACCCATAACTACCTTACAAATTATAAGCATAAAAAATTATCTATTATTTTATTCAATGAAAAATGACCCATAAGATCGAAGTTTGTTAATGAAAAATTTATATAAAATTTATATGTTCGTTGTCGAAAATAATAATTATTTCTAAGTTGCACATGTATTGGGTAACGCTATTATATATATAAATGACCAAGAACGAAATTTTACTCTCATAATATGAGGTCAATGTGAGGAATCAGAGACCAAATTAAGCTAGATAAACAAAAGTAAATTGGATCAAACTAAGATAGAACTCTAATGAATACTATTTCATTGATCACATAATAAAACCTTCATTACAGACTCAGAATAGATGGAATAAGATAAGAGAATGTTCAAGAGGTAGGAAATCTGGAAGAAAAGAAAACCTGCTTTACAAGCAAATCAGACAAAATACATCAAAAATATGTGAACTTATAACTACCACTACTACTGCTATTTATAGTTAATTCCTAACAGAATCACTCGAGATTGCAGCTGCTTCTCCACGTGATTGATCACCCTCCTGAGCATTCTGACATCACAACTCCTGCCAGTTTCATCTTCACGCATGTTTCTCATCATTTGGTAGTTAGTTGAAGTCGTGGTCCCCCTCTCCCTTTCTTTTTTCATGCCTTGTCCTTCATTCCTCACAATGCCTCCCCCATAATTTAGTCTTGTCTTCAAGACTAGAAATTAGGAAATTTAGCACAAATCTCTTCAACATACCAAGGTAGCATCCTCAGGGTTGGTATTCCACCATTGAATGAGCCACTGGGTTGCTGCCACATTTTTCCTCTTCACCATTCTTCTTGCTAAGATTGCTATAGGTTCCATTTGCAATTGACCTTCTTTAGTCAATTCTGGAAGTTGTAGCACTGGTGCTGCATTACTTCCCAGTTTCTTCTTGAGGAGAAAACATGGAAAATAGGGTGAATTTTAATGCCATCCGGAAGTTTTAATTTTTTGTGACTTGTCCAATTTTTTCGATCACCTGATATGGTCCAAAATACTTAGCAGCTAGCTTAGTATTACTTCTCCAATTCACCAACATTTGCCTGTATGGTTGGAGCTTCAGATATACCCGATCACCGACCTAAAAGTTCCTTTCACTCTTATGTTGATCAGCATAAAACTTCATCCTAGATTGGGCCAGTTGTAGTTGCTACTTTAACACTTCATCCATCTTCCTTCTGTTTTGTATAACTTCCTCTACGGCTGCTACCTTACTCTTAAATACGGCCCCAGAGCCAGTTGTGGGGATGGCATTCCATATAATGCTTCAAATGGGGTTCTCTATATAGCTGTATGAAAGGTGGTGTTATACCACCATTCAGCTAAGGAAAGCCAGTCCATCCATTTCTTTGGTTGTAAATGGCACATACATCGCAGATACATCTCTAAGACCTAATTCACCCTCTCAGTTTGTCCATCTAACTGGTGACAAGCAGTGCTCATAGCCAGCTCTACTCCCATTAATTCAAGTCTAAAATTGACTGGTGAATATCTTGTCTCTATCACTGACAATATTTTGTGGAATTCCATAAAGTTTATAGACACCTTTCATGAATATCTTAGCTACTGTTATAGCAGAAAAAGGATGAGTGAGCCCCACGAAATGAGCACTCTTTGTAAATCTGTCCATTACCACCAGTATAGAATCCTTTCCTTCAGATCTTGGTAATCCCTCAATAAAATCCATGGAAATATGACTCCAAGGTTGTTAAGGAATTGGCAAGGGTTGCAAAAGCTTCGGGATAGGTTACATGCTCATCTTTGCACTTCCTACACACATCACATTGCATCACCTCTTCTTTAATTTGTTTCTGCATTCTTGACCAGTACACTATCTGCTTGGCTCTCAAGTAACTTGCTCGCATTCATGAATGTCCTCCTAAGTGAGAGGAGTGGATAGCTTGGATCAATTTCTGTCGAATTCCTCTACTTGCCCCAATATATAGCCTTCCCTTGTATTTTAATATTCTTCCAATGTAGCTGTAATATGAAGTTTTATCAACATTCATTAGTAGCTCAGTGATGATGTGTTGTGCCCGATCATCTCCCCCATAACTCTTTGTAACTTCTTGAATCCAGAGTAGTGTCACAGTAGTGATTGACAAACTTTCTCCCTTTTCATCATCCCGCCTAGAGAGTGCATTAGCAACCACATTCTCCACTCCCTTTTTGTAGTGAATCTCATAGCTAAGGCCAAGTAGTTTGGGAAGCCATTTCTGTTGTAATGGAGTAGTCACTCTTTACTCCAACAAATATTTCAAACTCTGCTGGTCTGTTTTTATAATAAAATGGTTCCCTTCCAAATAATGTCTCCCTTTGGTTACAGCAATCACCAAGGCTAATAACTCCTTCTCATAAATAGATAATCCCAGGTTTTTTGTGCTAAGTACCATACTTAGATAAGCAATCTGTTTCGATCACAAGGGACTAAGTGAAATCTGGTAATGCTAGAACTGGTGTGCTGCTCATAGCTAGTTTGAGCATTTCAAATGCTTCATCTGCTTCTTTTTCCCAGACAGATCCATCATTCTTCAGTAATTGAGTTAGAGGTTTAGCAATAGAGCTATAGCCCCTCACAAACTTCCTATAATATCTAGTAAGTCCCAAAAATCCTTTAAGCTGCTTGACATTTTTGGGTCGTGGCCAATTCACTATAGCCTCTACCTTCTTAGGGTGTACTCGTACTCTCTGATCAGATATCACATGGCCAAGGTACTCCACCTGAGATTGAGCAAATACACACTTGCTTCTTTTTGCAAACAGCTGTTGTTGTTGTAATAAGGTTAGAACTTCCCTTACATAGCTCTGGTGTTCCTTCAAGGTTGGACTGTAAATCAGAATATCATCAAAAAATACCAGTAAAACTTCCTTCATTGCTCTTTAACACCTCATTCATCAGAGACTGAAAATTTGCTGGGGCATTAGTAAGCCCAAAGGGCATCACCTTGAATTCATACAATCATTGATAAGTCCTGAAGGCAGTTTTGTATTCATCTCCCACCTTTACTCTTATTTGGTGATAACAAGCTTGAAGATTTATTTTTTTAAAATACTTTGATCCATGGAGTTCATCAATCAGCTCATCTATCAAAGGCATTGGAAACTTGTCCTTCACTATCAAGTCATTAAGTTGCTTGTAGTCGACACAGAATCTCCAACTTCCATCCTTTTTCTTGACTAATAACACTGGTGAAGTAAACAGATTTTTACTGGGTTGAATAATTCCCATGCTCAGCATTTCTTTTACCATCTTCTCAATCTATATCATCCGAATGTATGGACATCTGTAGGGTCTAAGTTGGAAGGCTTTGGCCCTATCCTTCAGCTGTATGTAATAGTCATGGCTCCTTGAGGAAGCAATCCAGTTGGTTCTACAAACACACTTTCAAGCTCTTCCAATATCTTTTAGATCTTTTCGGAACTTCATCCTTGTCAGATATTTCTTGTTCTATAGGAAACACCTGGCGCTATGATGCTATACGGTTGTTTCTTCATCCATTTCCTCAACTTAGTATTCCTCATAGGTTTAAGCGTACTCTATTGAAATTCCTATTAGAATTATTTCTCTTCCATCCTTCTCAGATTCCATGCTTAACTTCTGGAAATCAAATTGTATGGGGCTATATTTAGCCAACCGTTCATTCCAAGTACCAAATCATTCCCACCTAGTCTAAGGGTGTATATTCTGTGTTGGAAATCATGGCCCTGCATCTACCAATGTAAAAGCTATTTAAGTGGATTTGATTTCATCTTTTCCCCATTAGCTACAGCCATAGATAAGGGTTGTACATCAATGGTCTCATATCTCAATTCTTGGGCTAATCTTTCTTCAAGGAAGTTGTGAGTACTCCCACTGTCTATTAGCTTATAGATCTCTTGCCTAACAATCCAAAAATTCTAAGAGTTTTATGATTAACTCCTCCGGTAAGAGCTTGCATCGAAATTTCCATAAGCTCTTTTTCACTCTATTCTTTTTCATAATCACAGAATTTCTTGCCCTCTTTTCCCATGTTATCCTTCTTCAATGTCTGATCATCAGGTTTAGCAGGTAGTATAAAATTGACCAAAGCATTTTTACAAACATATCCAAAACTGTATGGTTCTTCACATTTATAGCATAGTCCTTTCTTTCTTTTGGCATTGAATTCTGCAGGAGTGATCTTCTTAAATTGGTTGGGGAATTTTGTGGGTGTAGTTTTCAGGGGGTTAGGTGGTTTCGAGTTGGGCTTAGTTCCTGGTGTTATGGGTTTGTAGTTGTAGTTTGTCTTTGGAAAATTCTAGGAAGTGGTAGTAAAGGCAGGCTTAGCATTGAATTTCTGAGTTTTTGTTATGGCTTGTACATTTTTCTCTAGCAAACGGGCAATCTCCATAGTAGAAGCTAAGGTAGTAGGCTTAAACATCTTTACTTGATTTTTAACTTCATCCTTCAATCCACTCATAAACACAGAAATATAATAAGATTCATGCATGGGGTGAAGAAGGCATAGCTAAGGCTTTCAATGTTTCAAACCTTTCCTGGTATTCTTCCACTGAGTTTGTCTGAGTGATCTTCAAGAAATCCTCAAGAACTTCCTCCGATGATCCTTCTCCAAATCTCGTGCATAGAGCTTGAGTAAATTCCCCCCATGGAACTGAATTTCGGTGACCAAACTGCCTATGGAACCATTTTTCAACTTTTCCCTTCAAGTACATCTATGCTATCTCAGTTCTCTTATCCCCTTCAACCTCATGTATTATGAAATACCTCGTGGCCTTCCTCACCCATTCCCTGGGATCTTCAAAATCTATATTGGGTATTCTAGATCCCAGTCTTTTCTCCCTTTTGTTCGATGCCTCTGCTCCAGATCCTTCAACTCTGCGATGTTCCTTCTTGTTCAGCTTCTGATCTTCTCTTGTACTTCTTTCTAGATTCATGCCTACTACGTGTCGGCTCAACTCTTGCATACTGGAGCTTAGCTTACTCATGTCAGCATTCATCTGAGCTACCATTGCCATCAATCCATTGTATTTGGGATCCAGATTATGCACTGAATTCTCTAAATTCTCCTGCCTATTTTCCACTATTGATATCGTCCTTTCCAACCCTTCACTTTGGTTATTGATCCCTTTAACTACACTTCCCAAATCTACTACTTCCTTTCTCAGATTCTTCATCAGCATTCCGGCTCATTTTTCCTTGATGAAAATTGAATCAGAAGCAGCAATTCCAGGGAATCGTTGCGCTCTGAGACCAAATTAATCTAGATAAATGAAAGTAAATTGGATCAAACTAAGATGGAACTCTGCTGAATACTATTTCATTGATCACATAATAAAACCTTCATTACAGACTCAGAATAGATGGAATAAGATAAGAGAATGTTCAAGAGGTAGGAAATCTGGAAGAAAAGGAAACCTGCTTTACAAGCAAATCAGAAAAGATACATTAGAAATACGTGAGCCTATATCTAACACTACTACTGCTATTTATAGCTAATTCCTAATAGAATCACTCGGGATTGCAGCTGCTTCTCCATGTGATTGACCACCCTCCTGAGCATTTTGACGTCACAACTCTTGCCAACTTCATCTTCATGCGTGTTCATCATGATTTGGTAGTTAGCTGAAGTCGTGGTCCCTCTCCCTTTCTTTTTTCATGCCTTGTGCTTCATTCCTCATAGTCAAATAAACACCGATTCAAAGTGTAAGCATTAGGTTGAAATGCACAGGATCAGCAGTTGATTGTTGTGCAAGCTTTTCACTGACCATCGAATCTGCTATGCTCCTTGTGGATCCTTCAAATACACTATAAATCCAAGTAAGAGAAGAGGCAAAAATCCGCCACAAGATGCTAGAATGATCCTGCTTCACTGCCACCTCCCATCATCTCCTCCATGGCCTCCAAGACCTCGTGGAAGAAGTCTAGGTGGAGCCCTCCAATTGAGGATAACCTTGCTGAGCATGGAGCTTGAACAAAGTTGATATTGTCAAATTTGAGAACAAATGTTCTTCAAAGAAAGCAACGTAAAAAAGTACAAAGGGGATAAAGAAAAAGAAGCATTAATTTTTTATATGCATTGAACGGTGTTTGTATGATCAAATTTAAATTTCACATATGTATCATACATCCAACTATAATAATATATACATTTTAACTGTCTCTGTGTATAAGATTAATTCAAAAAAAAGAAAGAAAGAAGAAGAAGAAAATACACATGCCTCTAGAAAGTTTATCGTGAAAAGTTTGTAACCATGGATGAGGTTCAGCCAAACTCTAAATGTTGCTCTTTGGGTTCGACAAGGCTAGCCCACACTTACTATGGGGCCATGCAAATTCAATGGCGCTTTCAACTGTTCCTTATATTTATGGTCTTACATACACATTCAGTAAAACTTGAAAAACATGTGCATCGTATAAATGTGAACTTTGTGCTGTTGATGCAAAATTCACCACTGAACGAACTGGACAGAAGTTCAATTGGAAAGACCCTTAAATCGGTAAGAATATCAAGTTTCAATTCTTACAGTTGTATTGCCGAATTTACCTTATAACTAGTTACAGTTCATAGTTTGGAACAGTTCATAGTTTTGATTAGCCAAGAAAATCTTATATGGCTCAGATTACAAGACGTACATAAATTTTAACAATGTGTGTAAGGGTGCCCTGAATGGGATTTTGAGTCTTGGTTAAGCAATTGCTTATGCAAGACAGTCATTGTTTTGAAAAAGCACAAATATTAGCGACTTATATGATTGATGAATGCATCACCTATAGGTGATTAATAATGTAGTTATCGTTATAGTATCATCAGCAGCGATTAGCGATTACTGAGCTAAGGTAACCATCCTCGTTGTGCTGCTAAACCTCACACTCAGGAGAAAAGGAAGCTCAAGGCTTCAAGCATCTCTTGTAGTATCTGCATTTCTGGATTCTAAGATATAATGTGTAGCCCAAAAGTGAAACTTCAAACATCCATGGTTATGCATATTGAGGTAGAAATACAGCAGCACAAATGCTAACTCGGAAAATAATGCAAACTCGACCATGCTTCAAAAGTTGATATCACTTACCAAAGAAATTTTCCTCTTTCTGTCTAACATTGTGGCTCAAGGCAGCCAAAGAAAAGGTGGACAAGTTTAACTAGTGTAGTTAAACCGTTGAAAGGAAATAAGAGAAGACAAAACCAAACTATCAATTTCTCTTGTAACCCTTCCTAACTACATTCCTGGCTCCTCTTGATCCTTCAAATATGAAAGAAAAGCAAGAAACAGAAGAAGAAAGATTCCACCATATAAATACCAAAATCCTCCTCCACCATCTCCGCCGCCGCCTCCGCCGCCTCTTCCAGGACCTCCACCACCTCCCGGAGGAAGTCTAGGGCCATTATCACTGAGCATTGGTGCCATTATATCACCTGATACACAACCACACATATATAGGGCATATCTAAAAGCAAATGCAAAACTTCCTACGCCTTATTAAAATCTTGTAATTGGGCAAAAGATCAGTGGCAGCAAGCATATGCATAAATGATTAAGCAACAAAAATCCAAAAGATGAAAATACAATTATGAATATTACCTTTAATTCGAGGCATCGTAAGTGTTGGATGCCTTTCTACACTGGCTAGAGCTTGTATAGCAGCACATCTTGCAGCCTGCAAAAAAAATTCATGAGAGAACTATGAAAAATAAACTAGCAGGATCACTACTATGTGAGTCAGAAAAATGAGAAACTGAAAGCAGTGTAGCATGAATATTAATTAAGCTCTATTACCATCTGGTAAGGAAACTAAAAAACATAAACAAAATCTGTTACAGCAAACTCACCAAAGATGCTTGAAAGATGATTGAGGCCGACTTTTTCTGATTTTTATGTCTCGTGGATCTTGCTTCACCAAATGGTTCGTGTACTACTGCGCACATCTGCAATGTTCTACAGTCCAATGTCTTGATAAAATTTATCTGATTTTTCTTCTTGGACTGACACTTGATTTTTGCTATAAGAGAGTACCGAAGGTTATTTCACAAAATTAGTTGCAATTGGTTCCCTAACCATACTCCACCAAGATTCAACCATTGCATAAATATGATATTTTACTGCAACTGAACTTCATCATTTCAAAACTCAACCAATTGTGTTGATATTAACAGAAACTTGTCATGATAACAACCCAAGCATTGACATCAACTAGTTAGATTTGTGACATAGATTACCTGAGAAAATAGTATGACATGATGGTATGTCTGGTACAGGGATAGTGGTCCTACTTCCACTTCCATTTATCATCGACATGCTGGTCACCAAGGAATTACCTGAAACAAAAGTTCATCTTATACCATAACACGAACTGGAGCTGAAATGTTAATTTTGCTCATAAATTTCTTGATCCTGGTCTCATAAACCTCTTCCAATTCCCACTAAGAAAATAGCATGAGCAGACGACCAAAACATGTCACAAGGCAACAAAAGCTTCTCTTTTCTATCCAAAAGCCACAAAAATCATTTCTTGGGTACACAGATTACAGAGAACATTACATCACTACTTCTGAGTACAACCCAACAGAAAAATAGATAATCACAGTATAAAACTAAGGTTACTGACCATGCTTAGCCGTAACTAAAGGCCTGTTCTTCCTACAACCAGAAGATTAATCAATAAAACATCCAACCTTCCTTGAAAAAAGGAAGCATTTACTCCACTATGACCCCTAAATTTTTTTACACCAAGTTTTCATTTTGGACACTTATAAAGGTTCAAAAGCATCCCAATTCATCCAAAATTGTTCAGAGCTTCAGAAAGAACTGTCATACAAAATCATGCACATGATCATCACGTCATACACAACACGTAAGGACATTCATCAATATATCATCGAACAGGTGGTAACCATGAGCGGGAAGATTCCACACCTGACCAGGCCTCACCGTTTGTGAAACGAAACAGCAAGTGAAAGGTTCTCACAGGGATTTTAAAAAAAAAAAAATCAACAGGAATTTCCTTAAAAAGATCTGCACCAAACAAACAATTAAAAAAGGGCCAATTTTATTCAAGCAGAGAAGGGCAATGGGTCTGGTCGTGAAGGGGAGAGAGAGAGTAGGGAAGTGAAGGTTCGGGAGGATACCCGGAAAGGGGCAGGGGGCGGGGGAACAGGACGCTGGTGGAAACAGGGGAAAAATGAGCCGTAATGCGAGGAGGAGATGGTGAAGAATACTACTACTGGACCGGTCCAACTTTTTTTTTTTTAAGGCAAAAGCTTTTAAAAACCTAAACTTCATTGGAAATAGGCCAGGAGCCCAATTCAGCCCAAAGAGAGTATCATCCATCAGCAAATCATGCGAATCTAGACTTCACTGGCAATAGGCCCAGAACCGAATGAAGGCCGAGGAAGCAACATCTGGTAGCGGATCCTGTGATCAGAAGAAAGGTTGCATCCTTTTTTTTTTTTTTTTTTTTAATAACTAATCCAATTTGATTACTGTCATTGTCATTGTAGTTTGTATTTTCCCTAATTTTTTAAAGGCTTTTTGAGATATTTTAATAGTTGAGAAGTGTCTATGGCATGATATTATAGAAAACCAGATTACAAAAATAGAGTTTTGATGGACACGTCTAGAATTTAAAAATGAAAAAGGAGAAGAAAATTGGGTTTGGGAGACTAATCCACGACCATAGAAGGATCAATTGGGTGGGTAGAGTGCTAATCCATGTCATGATAATTGTAACTACCCATTCAATCCTTTGCTCTAAAATTATAGTACCATTTCAATGTTGGTGAACTTTTATTTTATCCTCTTCACATTATGGCCAAAGCCAATCAACAGGTAAACAACGTTATCAAGGAAATAGAAGCAAAAAGATGTAAATTTTCTTCCAACTTCTCATATCGTTGTGGTTCCTACTTGCTGTAGGACCTATACTCATGATAGCCTGACTCATTTTCCTTGTCCTAGCATTCTGCCCCACAAAGGGGAAAAAAAAAAAGGGTACTATGTGATTAAAGATTGTAAAACTAGGAGGATTTTTTGTCATCAGTTCAGTGGGAACATGAAGTCAACTTTGTAAACAAGAAATGACTGACCAAAGCTGCCATACAAATGAATTGAAGCAGCTAGGCAGCATTTCTTCCAACTTTTAAGTCCTTTGGGATGTTGTGCCACCAAATGGTTGACAAAATTTGCATCTTTGCAATCTTTTATTGTCAGATTTTGACTGATTTATCTCCTTCAACTGATGACTGGTTTTAAACTGTGTATTTGTAGTATTTAAGTCCCTTGAAATATACCGTAAGTCAGCAATTGCCTTTTAGTATATTCTGTGGATTATGCTTAATTCTATACAATTACCTATTGACGGAAAAACTGATGACTGGTTTCAACTACACAAGAATACTGCAAATCATTAGAGATCAGCTACAAAACTGCCTAGAATAGCTAGAAGGGCTGTTATTAGCTCGAGATCAAATTCCTTGATACCAATCTACTACACGAAAACTAGTAGTCCTTGATGGCCTAGTTTTTCACTAGATTTGGACGGTTCATTTACGTTTAACATGATGAATCAAAATCTCCATGAAGTTCTTGGGATTTTCGGTACTTCCATGATCACCATCATCCTGTAATCATTTCAAAGTATTTGCTGGATCTACTCACAAGCACTTACAATAGAGCAGGCGTTTCTACTGATACAACAAGTACAAACACGTTTGCTACCTGTATCAATACATTGATATGATTGATGCAGTTCATTTAGATAAATGACACCAAGTAATCAACAATTCCTGATATGGATTACCTAAGGCTATTCCTTCTTCAAAAATAGTACAAAAGAAAACTTGCATTCTTTTTCTACCAACACCTAAGAGGAACACATGCCCATTAGTCCTTTTTGCATGAATCAGATGTGCATACAAAAAACAAAAAAAACTAACATATTATGCAGATGGGCAACTGATGATAGAGCAGGTCTAAACAAGTAAAAGAAGCTCAAGGAATTATGGATCTTTGAACAAGTTTATTATGCTGTCAGCATTCAAACGCAAAACCATGATCAGAAGCTGAATTTAGACGCCAGGGGACGAGGGACAAAGGAAACGATAAAATCCCACCTGTCAAATACAGGGATAAAATTTACTCAGCTTCAACGAATTCTTTCTTTTATTCCAGGAGGACTTTTGTAGAGAGCGACTGTGCATGGGAAAGCAAGGGAGAAGCCCAATGGGTCCATGGTGAATTTTATGGTGTACTATTTCCAAAATTCGTTGATGCTGGACTTACGGCCCAACCGCTGGCCCAATTCAACGTTTTGTTCTTGCCAAACAAGTGCTGGCCTAATTCTAAATATTAATGTCGAATCAAAATGGCCTACGCATACAAAATAACGGCCCATCCGTGTAGAATTGTGCTATTTGTAAAAGTCTTTCGCCTTTACTTCTCTTAAAATTAATTTCGCTCTAAACATTAGAGGAACCTGTATAAAATGAGTAGTCAAATGAACTTATTGGTAAATTATTCTAGGTTCTCACATAAAGGTGTGTGTGTAATTTCTTTTCCAAAGTTTAAAAGTGTCATACTAGGTTAAGAATGCATTCACTTGTAACTTCTTGAAGAATTAATAACGGTTCAAATTCTTATAGTTTGGTAAAAGAGTTAGATGATTCAGAATTTCATTTGGGATTTTTTCTTTTTTTTTGTTCTATAAGTGTAACTTTGATTCGTTCATATAACTCTCAGCCACTTATAAATTTGGATTGATCTTCTATATATTGATATTGTATACAATAGCATGATTAAATGCATATCACATATGAAAATTTTAGATTTTAAATTTAAATTATAATTATTTGTCATGCATCTAAACAAGATAGCATATACATTATCAGTATCTAGGATATACAAGATTAATCCTATAAATCTTACCTTGATTAATTCACATCAAATATGAACCTAAAAACAGTACCTCTAAAGAAAAAGTCCATTTAATTGTTTCAACTATTTTTTTTAAAAGTATTTTCAAATTAGAGTGAAATTTGTTCTAAACTTATTTTCTCTACATCTAAAAGTCCAAAAGAAAAAGAAATGCTAGTCTCATTTTGTCCTCCACGGCCGACAAAGAGTTAGTGGAGGTATGAATGGGCTGATGTCCTTGGTTTTTCCGATAAGCACGGGCAGATGAGTAAGCAACTAAACATGAACACCAATCTTTAGTGATTCAGTCAAATACAGGCACCTTGAACAAAAACAGCCCGCAACCAAACAAAAACAATCAGCTTTTGGTAGATAACAGTCCTCAAGATTAGACAGTTGATGTCATTTCATTTTAGTCATCTGACGAAAATCCTGTGCTCTAGAAGGATACTGCAATAGGTTTCCAAGGTTTGCCAAACCCATTGATACAACAGTCGGCAGGTGCTGGAGATTCCAGTTCATCCCTCCACTATGGACTCATTTCCTATATAAAGTCTATCTTCAAATCATGACATTCCACACTAGTCATTTGTTACAGGAAAAAGAAACAAAACGACACCCACCAAAAAAAAAAAAAAAGGTTGGTGAAAAAAGAGGATGCCAGATATACCAGAATCCTAATTGACAATTTCAATTTTTTCCATATTGTTAGGCCAAGAAGCAATGGCCTGAGATCATGATCCAAGAATTCCCATGACCAATCTCAATCTTTGCCCAAGTTTGTACGCATAGATGGTATAAAGTCCATTCCATCACACTAAGTATCAAAATTTTCAAACCTTTATGCAAGAAAAAAATGATGATCATGAGTGCAAGAAGAAGAAGAAGAAGAAGGAGATTAGAAGCGAGTGGCTGTGCAATTTCTGCAGCAAACCACCAACAGCACTCACTCACATGCACATTCATGTACTCACTAATGTAAAGCTTCCGTTGACTCTTTATCTTTCTCTAGTTTGGATCGTGACCTTCACGGTCCATCTCTTGCTTCTTGCCTTATCAATCAGTCACAGAAAGAAAAGAAAAGAAATGCATTATTTTCCCCACCCCCTAGTCTCTAGGCCATGCTGTTTCTCTCCTACTCCTTATCCTTTTCTTTCTATCGCTGCCTACCTCATTAGTATCATCATTGCTATTCACTCTTGAACTGAAATCAAAATCCCATCAGAACATGGCCCTTATTCTGGTTTTGTGTTAGTCTTTGCCCAGTATGCTGGTCCTTCACGGTCCATTTGTTGAACTGATGTTGAAATTGAACGGTCATGGCTAAGACCCATTTGAGCATTCTGTCCTATGGTCCTTTGTATCCTGCTGTATAGTCCTTAATAAAAGCTTTGTGCAATCAGGCTTTTCTCTTTAGGCCCCTGTAGCACTTCTACTGTTATTCTCTCTCTCCATTCAGATTGTCTAGCTTTGCTCATCTGCTACTTATCATCCTCAGCAGCCCCAATTGTCTATCCAATTTGTTACACTTACCTTAAATTTGAGATTGAAGTCATAATTTCCTTAGTCAGGATTCTTTTAGATTCTTTTGATTAATATCAGTGTCTCTTTCTTCCATACACTTCCTCAGTCAGGATTCTTTTAGATTCTTTTGATTAATATCAGTGCACCTTTCTTCCATACACTTGTTGTTAGTCCCTTGTGATAGACAATGCTGCAGGATCATCGGGCAGGTACAATTTGATCTTTCTGCAGGCCTTCTAATTTTTCGTTTTCGCTTTCCAGCACGAGAACTTTCTTGCTGTTTTCCCCCGAAAATGGAAAACCATTGGATTTTTGAAATTCAAAAGCATTTGCTGCTATTCTTGCTCTGTTGCTGCATGGTCGTCTCTGTCCAATCTGTGAATGAAGAGGGATCAATTCTCTTGGAGTTCAAAAGTTTTCTTACAGACCCCAATGGCAATCTGCAAAGCTGGGACGGTTTGGATTCTAATCCTTGTAACTGGACTGGTATAGGCTGCACTGATGAATATAAGGTGACTTCCATAAATCTCAGTCTTCTGAACTTGTCCGGTAATTTATCTTCAAGCATCTGTAAGCTTCCTTACTTAACTGAGTTCAATGTATCCACAAACTTCATTTCTGGTCCCATTCCTTCTGATTTTGCAATCTGTCGTGGTCTTGAGATTTTAGACCTTTGTACAAATAGGCTCCACAGCAAAATTCCAGCCCAGCTTTACAACCTTACATCCCTCAGGCAGCTTTATCTATGTGAGAACTACATTTTTGGAGAAGTCCTAGAGGAAATTGCAAATATGGCTTCAATTGAAGAGCTTGTAGTTTACAGTAATAATCTTACTGGAACAATTCCGTCATCCATTGGCAGATTGAAAAAGCTTAGGATCATAAGGGCAGGTCGAAATTGTCTGTCAGGTCCAATTCCAGCAGAAATTAGTGAATGTGAGAGCTTGGAAGTCCTTGGACTGGCTGAAAACCAGTTGGAAGGTTCTTTTCCAGTTGAGCTTCAAAAGCTTGTCAACCTTACCAGTTTGATTCTCTGGAAGAATCTTTTTCATGGGGAGATTCCTCCTGAAGTTGGGAATTTTAGTAGATTAGAATTACTTGCTTTGCATGAAAATGCATTCATTGGCTCGCTCCCTAAAGAGCTGGGGAAGTTATCGCACCTGAAAAGATTATACATATACACAAACCAAATAAATGGGACAATCCCAACAGAAATGGGGAATTGTTCAAGTGCATCTGAGATTGATCTTTCTGAAAATGACTTGACTGGCTTCATCCCAAAGGAGTTGGGACAAATTCCGAATCTTCAGTTGCTTCATCTTTTTGAAAATCTATTACAAGGAGACATTCCGAGGGAGCTAGGACAGTTGAAGCAGCTCAGGAAACTAGATTTGTCAATAAATAATTTGACTGGAGCTATACCTGTAGAGCTTCAAAACCTGAAGAGCTTAGAGTATTTATTACTTTTCGATAATCATCTTGAGGAGATCATTCCTCCATTACTTGGACTAAATAGTAGGCTTGCAGTTGTTGACATGTCCATGAACAATCTTGTAGGCAGCATACCAGCACAACTTTGCAGGTACCACACAATGATGTTTCTCAGCCTTGGGTCAAATAAATTGTCTGGAAACATTCCACATGGCCTAAAAACTTGCAAATCTCTGGAGACTCTTATGTTGGGAGACAATCTGCTCACTGGAAGCCTTTCAATTGAATTGTCCAAACTTCAGAATCTTTCGGCTCTTGAGCTCTTTCATAACAGGTTTTCAGGGTTCATACCCCCAGAAGTAGGGAATCTAACGAATTTAGAAAGGTTGGTCTTGTCAGACAACTATTTCTTTGGAAATATCCCTCCTGAGATCGGTAACCTTGTGAAGCTTGCTGCATTCAACGTCTCTTCTAATCGACTTTCTGGGGGCATTCCTTATGAGTTGGGAAATTGTGTTAAGCTTCAAAGGCTTGACCTTAGTGGGAACTTTTTCACAGGATATCTTCCAGAAAAACTTGGAATGCTGACAAATTTGGAACGACTCAAGCTGTCAGACAATAAATTTAATGGATCAATCCCAAGTAGTTTAGGAGGCCTAACACGACTTACTGAACTAGAAATTGGAGGCAACTTCTTTTCCGGGAATATTCCTGTTGAGCTTGGTAGGGTTACTGCTCTTCAGATATCCCTCAACCTTAGTCATAACATGCTCAATGGCACCATTCCTGTCGCCCTGGGGAACTTACAAATGCTTGAATCCCTCTATCTCAATGACAATCAGCTTTCTGGTGAAATTCCCAGTGCCATAGGAGGATTAATGAGCCTCACTGTCTGCAACCTCTCCAACAACCACCTGGTTGGTATAGTACCAAACACCCCTCCTTTCCAGAAGATGGATCCAAGCAATTTTGCTGGAAATGCAGGTTTATGCAGGCTGGGTTCATATCATTGTCATTCATTTACCAATGTCTCATCACCCCCAAAATTGAGCTGGTTGAAGCAAGGTTCTTCCAAAGAAAAATTAGTTAGCATAGTCTGCGCTATTGTTGGATTAATCTCTTTGACTTTCATTATCGCTCTTTGTAAGGTTATAAAGCACCAAAAACCTTCTTTCATCTCACTTGAAGATCAAGTAAGGCCTGATGTCTTAGATAACTATTACTTTCCAAAAGAGGGTTTCACATATCAGGACCTTGTGGAAGCTACTGGCAACTTCTCAGACAGTGCAGTGATAGGAAGTGGTGCCTGTGGCACAGTCTACAAGGCTGTAATGGCCGATGGTGAGGTCATTGCTGTTAAAAAGCTGAAAGGCCATGGAGAAGGACCTAGTTCAGACAATAGCTTTCGTGCCGAAGTATCAACTCTTGGGAAGATTAGGCACAGGAATATTGTAAAGCTTTATGGCTTCTGTTATCATCAGGATTCTAATCTTCTCTTGTATGAGTACATGGAAAATGGAAGCCTGGGAGAACTTTTGCATGGCAATGGAAGTTGTTTGCTGGACTGGAACGCACGCTACAGAATTGCTCTTGGAGCTGCTGAAGGTTTATGTTATCTTCATTACGATTGTAAGCCCCAGATCATTCACAGAGATATAAAATCAAACAACATTCTCCTTGATGAGTTGTTCCAGGCACATGTGGGAGATTTTGGCTTGGCAAAGTTGATTGACTTGTCCTACTCAAAGTCCATGTCTGCTGTTGCAGGCTCGTATGGCTATATTGCCCCTGGTAAGAATATTGCAAGTGGTTCTGATGCTTTCTTCCTTGTGATTCAATTATAGCTCGGTGTAATGCTGATACTTCCTCTCAGGTTTTTGTCTATTCTAATATTGGTCTTGGACAAGCATTAGTATTTAACACGTGGGCATTTTCTGAGAAAAATGAACATTTGTAATAAAAATCATGTCTGATAAAAAAGATATTGTGTTGAGGATAATATTAAGCTGTGAAAAGTTCTATTGTTGCGATTTTTTCTTTTGGACGCTGAGGATTATCTACGGCTCTTCTCTTCATTGCAGAATATGCTTACACACTGAAAGTTACAGAGAAATCTGATATCTATAGCTTTGGAGTTGTTCTATTGGAACTAATCACTGGCAAGTCTCCTGTTCAACCCCTTGATCAAGGAGGCGATTTAGTCACCTGGGTAAAACGATCAATTCATAAAGCTGTGCAAATTTCAGAGCTGTACGACAAACGGCTAGACCTCAGTGTAAGGAGGACACCTGAAGAGATAGCTCTTGTTCTTAAAATCGCATTGTTCTGTACCAGTACCTCTCCTCTCAGCAGACCAACAATGCGAGAAGTTGTAGCCATGCTGATTGATGCTAGGGAGAATGCGAGCAATTCGCCATCATCTCCAACATCAGAAACTCCCTTGAATGAGGATGGCTCTTATAAAGGTAACTAAATCTTCTATCTCATATGTTGGTGCATTTTGCCCATTAGTCCTCATCTTGGCTTGCCGACTTTATATTAAAGCCTTGGCAATGGAACTCAGAGGTGATAAACGTTATCAGGAGGTTGGAATGATACTGAGTATCTACTGTGTATTTTGCAGGTTTTACGGAGCCATGAGTTCTGCTTCATCCTAGGAGAATAGCAGATGCAGATTGTGTACTCCTGCCTTTTCTTTTTCTTTTCTTTTCTTTTCTTTATTAGGCATCAGTATGTCGAAGCAATTTAATCTGTATCAATCATTTGAATGGCATAAGATTCCTAACATGAAGCTCATGTTCAGATTTAATAACAAAAATCTCTTGTTCTCATCTCATATTCAAGAAAAAAAAAGGGAACGAACAAAATGAAATAATGTACATTTTTTTTTTGCCCCTGTGAATTTAAACAGATGTACTGTTCGTGCAAGTAACAATGCTGCTTTCTGGATCCAAGATTACTTCAAATTAGAGCATTAACTTAATGATTACAATTAATGACCATTAACTCATCTTCAGTTACATTCGAGAACCTTTTCAAGACCTCTGTCTAATTGAGTTACATCTTCATGATCATATGTAGATGTAATCATTGATCATCCTTTCATTCAATGGTAACATCGGTTTAACAGACTTCTGACTTCCCATCTTCTCCTGCATAAATTCGCTGTCTCTTCCTCACCTCCATTCCTCCCCTATATAAATCCACACCTCCTTATCCAATTATGTAGTGTTCTCTGAGCTTCTTTCTTCCCCATTTCTACCCAAGGGGAAAAAAAAACAATGGCAGACACATCCAAACTCCTGTTATTAGCTTTCCTAGTCTTTTCCTCTGCATCATTCACAGTCATGTCCAGGGAACTTAAGCCCAAGTCAGCCCTGTGGGAGAGGCTAAAACTAGACGAAGAAGGCACATCAACTTGCTGGGACTCCTTGTTTGAGCTTCAATCCTGCACTGGTGAAGTTGTTCTCTTCTTTCTCAATGGGGAAACATATCTTGGTCCAAGCTGTTGCAACGCAATAAGAACCATTGAGCACCATTGCTGGCCATCCATGCTTGGTTCTGTTGGCATCAATTCTGAAGAAAGTGACATTCTTCTGGGCTATTGTGATGCAAATGAAGACTCAAATCCCACTTCCCCTCAGCCACCTTCCCCTCCACAACCTGTCAATCCCACGTCCCATGACATGAATCCTTAGACATTATCAAAATCTAAGCTTACTATGAATGAATAAAGATTCTTCTATTACAGCTACAATAGCCTTATCAGTCCCTATGTTGCATGTGATGCATCAATTTCCTGCATGTGAAGGCATGTTAGCATAATTAAGTAGTAGCAGTTTATTTGTCTTCCTAATAAAAATTGAAATCGACCAATTTTCGAATTGTTGGCTGTTACAAAATTATTTTTCTAATTGTTGGCTATTTAGAAATTTGGTAGCCAATTCTGGACTTTTACTTTAACGCAGGTGATAATTTTGAAGCTAGAATTTCCAAGTAAAATTTTGACAAATGCGCTTGTCATCGTAATTGGATCTTGTCACCAGGCTATGAGATGAAATTTCTATTTGTTCCTTGTTACTATTGTAAATAAAATTGAAAACATTACACCAAATTGGCATTAGAATGTCATAACAAAATTAACTCGTCTAATTTAGTCCAATACTACTCATGGGCCAGTCCAGGAATGAGCCCATATTTTACCACCCCAAAATCCACCAATCCCATCATTATGCATTCTAGACTAAACAAGTCTAATCTGTTTTGACCCAAATCCACTAAAATTTTCAAGAAGTTAAGTGTAATTAGCCACAAGCTAACACGAAAATTCCATACTAAACGATATACAAGTTAAACAATGGAAACAAATTAATGGATAATCGACATCCTTAATTTTAAAATTTTCATCATTACATCCGTCACGCGGTAATATTGTGAGTTGTTCTTGGTTGATGTACTCCCACTCCCAAAGTCAGGGGATGAGTCCGTTTGTGTTGCGTTGGCAGTTTGGCACGACCGAATCTCAGGTAGCTTGGAAAAACTACAACTACCTTAGGTATCTTAGGTTGCAAGTTGACAATATTTTTATTTCCTATGAAACTTATATGGTCATGTTCTTTTTCCATGTTGAGCTGTCTCAGAAGAAATTTCCTGCTAAACTTGTTTAGTACTGAGAAGTAAAAAATTATATTCTTAACCCTCCTCTCTTTCTTGCTAGTTGCTTCACTGAAAATGAGAATTCTATTCTTTTTTTCTTTTTTTTTTTTGGGTGTAAGTTGAGAATCCATCATGTTTCTCCCACATGCCCTGTAATATGTTTCTTTTAAGTCTAGTACAAAATTGGGCATTCCACATGAATTGCAGCATTACATCTCAAACACACACAAACACACAACCAACTAAAAAAAAAAAAAAGAGTTTGCACAATCAAATTAAAAGAATGAAGGGCAAAAGATTTAACTGTGAAATGATTTTTTTTTTTTAAATAAAGACAAGAAGTGCTAGATGTAGATGAACAACTCTTTTTTCATTAGTGTACACTTTCATTTACAAATCTGTGAACTAACTCAAGAAATCTCATCTCCAACAAAACTGATCTATTCTCCCAACCCCGTACTTTGACAAAAACAAGTTCAAAGTATATATATCTAAAAACATCCCAAAAAAAAAAAGGAAAAGAAAAGATTGTAAGACTTGAATCAACAAAAGAGTGCTAATGATCCATCATCTCAAACACATTTTCTAACCTTATTATTCACATAACAGTAATAATTCTGATTAGAGTTTAAACTGTACTTAGACCCCTTAATCCTCATGTAATTACACAGCCTCTTCCACCAGCATCGCCGCCTTCTAGGGGATGACGACAGTCCACTCACGTGACTCACGTGCTGTCTACTCTTACTCCTCTTCGCCGCCAGCCCCCGAAGCTCCGGCGGCCGATAAGCCCCGATCAACGGCCACTTAACCCCGTGAAAGAACGGGTGCCGCTTGATGTCCGTCGCACCCCTGGCGCATCCCAGCCTCTTCCTCGGATCCTTCACCAGCAGCCTCTCTATCAAGTCCCTTGCCTCCGCCATCCCCGCCTCCTCCCTCTCTCCCTCATCCAAGTAAAACCTCACCCCTTTGGTCGATGCTATGTTGCGCAGGGTTGACTCTTTGCTGCCACCTTTAAACGGCGTCGTGCCCCACAGGAGCTCATATATCAACACCCCGAACGCCCACCAGTCCACCCCGTTACCGTGGCCGTTTCCACTCACCAGCTCTGGCGCCAAATATTCATGCGTGCCGACGCAGGATCTCGAAAACGCCGTCGTTGGTTCGGCGACGAACTCCGTCACCCTTTCTTCCCGCAGACGTCGTCCGTCGAAACAGTTGCATGTTCTCCTCCAATGGCGTTTCCTGTTGGACCCCGGATCAATGTGGGTCCTGCTTTCCAACTTTGGTGAAATATCAGATTTAAAACATAAATCAAAATCGGACAACATGCTGTGGCCATCTTCCCGGATTAGAATGTTTTCGGGTTTTAAATCACGATAAACAATCCCGAGTGCATGCAAGTATTCAAGGGCTACTAATACTTCAGCTGCGTAAAACCTGACAGCATCTACCGGCAGCCGGTTACTCGGTTGCTTCCGGAGCAAGGAATGCAGATCACCGTTAGGACAGTAATCAATGAGGAGGCAAGTGTAATGGGAGACTTCCAAATGAGCATAGAGCGTAGGGAGAAAAGGGTGGTCGAGGGAGGAGAGGATTTCGGCCTCGGTCTGGACATGGGAGAGTTTTTTAGACGTGAGGGAGTCTCGGTCGACCACCTTGAGGGCGAAGTTTGCGTGATCGTAGTCGCGGAGGCGGCAGAGGAAGACTCGGCCGAGGTTTCCGGACCCGACTAGGCGGAGGAGCTTGAGGTGGCGGAGGTGGAGTGCTCCGTCGGAGGAGAGCGTGGTGGCAGCCTTGATGGCAGCCCAGTTGGGATCATGTCGGCGGTGGGGACGACGGTGGAGGTTGGGGATGGAGGTGGAGGAAGGAGTGGGATTTGAAGTTGACGAAAGACGGGACTCGTTGAAACTGAGACTGAGAGTTAGGCTGCTTCTTGCGAGACTACTCCGGGCGCTGAAAGTCCTGTCGGTGGTGGTGGTGGTGCAGCTGGTGAAACTGAGGTCGAGGTCGGAGTCCGGTGGATAAAGGGTTTCTTCTTCCATTATGAGTTTGGCCAGAATGTGGTGGAAGAGGTCTTGAGAGTTCAGCCGAGGCCAGCTTATATATAAAGGATCGGCGCTGCCTCGTAGAAGTCCAATGGTCTGGACTTGGGAGGGGACAAAAAATTAATATAATGACGTGTTTGGTTGACCCAACTGTTGAGAAATATCAAAGAAAGTGGGAGAGAAATGTGTCATTACAGTGGGAACAGTTAGGTGTTTGAGAGGTTGACCCAATTAAGGAAGAAAGAAAATAAAAGTACTAATTAATTTAGCGGCCATCCGTAAACCCTTTAATTTGTTGATAGCAATGGGTTTGAGCCTCTAAATCTTTTTTGTCATGCTTCCAATTTTTCCTTGTAAATAGAAAAAGAGGACATCAGTGGATGCATGTAGAAATCAAATGTAGTACTATAATGGTTAGAATCCAGTTACAAAAAGTGATTATATATAAACCACGACATTATTCATTAATTTGTTTCTATAACTTAAGTCGTATGTCCTTTAGTATAGAATTTTTCTTAATAATTGATATTTTCTTTCCTCATAAATTTGCAACCAGGTGATTACAGTAAATATTCAAACAAATAGTCCAATTACTTAATATATACCATCACATGCAACTATAGAATAGAGCTTCAAGTAAAATTTTAACTAAATTTATCAAAGTATCTTTCATTATCTTCTACGTCTAGCTCCTGTCTTTTACTGTGTAACTTTTTTCGCCTTATAGGGATAGCAGCAATTAGCAAAACGAAATGGACCATTTTATTTATTTTTTGGTAATTAAAAGTTTGGGTGGGTTCAGTTCTGGTCATCACCACTCGTTAGGGCACATCTCAAGAACTATAAATTGTTTACACGTAATTCGATCACACGACCTCTTACGAGAAAGTGGCACTCGACAACTGGCCAAGTTGTGTTGGCAAAACGAAATGGACCATTAATGGGAGTTTGAGGAATTTGGAGGCAAGTTCTGAGGCAGCTGCAGGGTGAGTGGTGAGCAAAGTGATTAAAGCCGCGTTCATGTATACATTGGGAGCAGTGAAATGAACAGTTGACATTAAGACGATAAAATTAATATGTTGGCTGGTGTCGTGGAAGCTGATAATACTAGTACTACTACTAATATACTAACATTAATCCTATGACCCCATGAGAAATGGAGGGCTGAGGGGGACAATAATTAACGGCTGGTCGGTAAAGATTTGCAGCCACCTTACGCCAACCTTCGTCCTGGTTTCTCAATGTAACGCTACACTAATTAATAGTGAGTGCTATTATTAAGAATATCGTCAATTATCTTAGCAGACTTATTTGCTTAAGTTTATACTAGTACTTAGTAGTAGTATATATTATGAATGTTACTTAAAGCTGACTCTAATGTCATTGTGCTAGAAAGTTATGACATACAAGTAAATGCCATTACTGAATTCAAGACTAATTTAGGCAGCCGCTGTGGAAACTGGTGACCTTCATGGGACCATGATGGCAATTGAAGATGGTAGTAGGACTGTGTGTGTTTTCCTATGGTAAATGTGGTTTTCTGGTCCACTTGCTAATTTCCTATTTTTTTTATAGTACTTGGTTCCTAAGTTCAGTTTATCCAAGAGCTGCAACATTTTGATGGTGATTTGTGCAGAGAATGAGGTTGAATTATTAGTCACTGATCATTTGATCTACAATCGAAGATTCTGGTTCTGTGAATCAGATTTGAAGTATTTTTTGGGTCGTGGTGGAAACACTACTCTCTTTTAACTTTTGGCTAATCTTTTATGCAACTAATAAATCATTTTTGGAAAGGAAAATATGAGCAAAGACTTCCTAATTACAAGTCAATTTTTTCATTGTACCTTTTGAATTTGGGAAACAACAAGAAACATGTTATAATCCTTTATAAGTAAGTTTTTTATACACTTTCGATGTTTCTTCTTACAATAGCAAATTTAGATTATGTCATGTAACATAGATTTAGATTTGAAACTCAAATTATACATGTGTAACATATACCCATATCTGTTAGTCTGAAAAGATCATTATACTATCATTGCATAAAAAGTTAATATTACGATTATGGTTTTGTTTGTTTACATTGCAAGGGTTGTTTTATTGAGCTTCATTGCCCCTTCAAATATTTGCATTGATGGATCTACAAACTTCTTACTGTCACCTACTAGGATTCTTGGTAATTGTGTTTTTCAGAAGATAAACAACATTTCACTGTTTACAGCCTCCATTAAATTAAACTACCCAAGAAACTTTGGTCCTTGACTTTTTCATCCTCATCCTTATCAGCATCAACAACAATTTCACTGTTCCACATTGGGAGACGGTTAAGGCCGAAAGTCACCCGAGGCGCCGCTGCCGTTGGGCATCGGCTACGCGTAGCCGACTAATCGCTCCAGACAAGCTTGGATGGTTAAATTTTTTTTGAATAATATGTTGCTTGCATCGTAAATATATTTTCTAACTCATCTTTTTATATTCTCAAATGCTTTTCTATCTAACATAGATCACATTATAAAAAGTGTTATAATAATTATTTCAAATAATATCTCAAATAAATACTCTATCCAAACACACTTGAAATTCATCTAACACAAAATATTAAAAAAGCATTTTTTTTAGGGGTGTATATTAGGCACTCGAAATTTACTTAACTTATCATGAATATACACATGCTAATAATTATTACCCTTCCTTATATTTATATTTTTTCTATTTAATCTTACCTACCCTCTCGTGCACTTATTTATTTTGCAAATTAATCTTATATTTTCAAAAGAGTTCATCTACAAAAGCGACAGTGAATTACGACATCACTAAACGATAGATACAAATATGATAATCTCTAAAATCAAGAGGTGGTTTGTCATTTAAGTTGTATGTCATTTAGTATATGATTTTGCTTTAAAAAATATGACATTTGAAATATATTTTAACAAGTGCTAAATGGCTTCCTGTTAGACGGATTCATTAAAAAAATAGAATATAAAAAGGGATTTTAATGGGATGGTATGGGCTTGGTATGAGGATATAGAAAAGTAAGAAGGTAAATGGACCCATGTGATGGCCCATGTAACCGCCATTTCCCCCACTGATTGTGGGACCCAGGTGTAACGTTAGACGATGCTGTCCGCCACGTGGTCAACACCGGGCCTACAATGTCGCTTCTTCTCTCTCATCAGCGCAGATTCATCTCTCTCAACTCATAAGTGAAATTAATTCTCTGAAAACAAATTATACAAGATAGTATTATAATTAGGGATAATATCAGAAACCTCCCCTGAGATTTCTCATAATATCACCTGGCACCCCTATAGTTTTAAAAATATCACTCACCTCCCTTGGTAATTGTAAATTGACTATATTAACCTTCACTTGGTACATGATTTACATATCAAATAAATGGATGTCAAAAAATGAAAGAAAAAGAATCAAAAGTCACTTTCTTCTTTTTTCTATTTATCTAACATTCTTTTTTATTCTTTTTTTTGTATGGCTGTACAATTTTTTAATTATAAATTATAATAAATTAAATTTTATTTTTTAATTGTGATAATATGGAATATGAATGTAAGATTTTTTCCTTTGTTTTGAGTTGACTTTATAATGAATCAATTTAAAGAATTGGAGTTGTGAAGATGTTAGGCAAAAAAAAAAAAAGGCTCATAATGAATCAGTTTTAAATATATAAATTAAATTGGTACTAGTAAATTTCTTTACAAATATCTTTTTTTTATTTTTAAAATTTTTATTTTTGTGAATTATAGATTTGTGATCTAGTGGTATGAGTAGAAATTATTTTTTAGGTGGTGATTTTTTTTTTAACAAACAAAGTGGTTAGGAGTATTTTTATTTAGCAAAATGAGCAAAAGGGTAGTTTGGGGTTTTTATAAATTTTGTTACACAAATGACAAAAGTAAGGGATGTAAGTGATATTTTTAAAAGTTTAGGGGTGTCAGGTGATATTAAGAGAAACCTCAGGGGAGGTTTCTGATATTATCCCTTATAATTATAGTGGGTAAATAAAATACAAAAGAATATGAAATTGTTTCTGGTACATACTATAATTCACCAATAATGTCTTACCTATCGAGTTAATGCTTCATAATTCAGGGAAAAAACCAAAAAAAATACGAACAAATAATTGATCCTGCCATTGGCACGTGATCATTGGGGGTGAAGTTGCCCAAAGTGTTTTCTTGCATTTTGTTTTTATTTTTCTGGGAAGCCATCATTTTCAGTCACGTGATTGTGGGGTTTAAGCTCAAAATTGTGGAAACTCTATTCTTGGGTTTCTTCTTATTTTTTTTTTTTGTTTGTAATAAAAAGTTTAGGTGGTTCACCTCCGATTACTACTACAGGTCAAGGCAGGCGTTTGGAACCATAGGTCATTTATAGAAATATTTACAGATTGTTCATCAATACAACCCTTACATTACCAACGGGATTCGAACACACTATCTTTTGTGAGAAAGTGACCCGTCTTATCAACTGAACTAACTTATGTTGACTGTTCTTGGACTTCTATCTCAACATTGGTTGCATTCGGTGGCAATGGGTCCTCCAAATCAAGATTTGTTTTAGTTATTGAGAAACTAACATGGGGTTTATTGGGTGTTTTTGATAAAATTAATGCAACCGATACATCTTTTAGTAAATGTGTTTATAAGATATGAAGGTGATTCAAAAAAATATCAATTCTATAGATAAATTTCTTTTTTTTTTTTATAATATCATTCTAATATTTATGTTTCTTCGGAGTTGCTTTAAAAGAATTTTTTTTCCTTCTGTCCTTTAATGAGCTTATGTCCTTCATTTTGTTTTACCATTTTTAATTATACTAATTTACACATAATCAAATGACAGATATTTATATGAAAATATTATTATGATTGCATGTTCCATCTTAGAAACTACTGAGATTTTAATTTAGAGAATTGAAATGCATAGACATTACTATTTACGTGCTCATTTGTAAGTGACAGATCTTGATTGCTAAACTAAGCTTTAAATTAAAAATTAATATTCTTAACCACTTGTAAAATGTTTGAAACTATTATCTTCTAAATGGTGCCTTGTCAACATATGTTACTTGGAACTATAAGAAGAATCAAATAAACTTAATAGACAAGGACGTTATTATCTGATGAGTACATGAGATGTGGATTTAGTATGAATGGTGTGGATTTAACACTTCCCGATCTATAGGTTTTAGTTACAGCGTAATTGTATCTAAACTTTACATGTCTTCTGGGGGAGGGATAGTACAAATGAGAGATTGGATAGTATGAATGAGAGATAAGTTGGGTGGTATAAGAAAAGAGAGTATAAGTAAAAGATTTTTGAGACCTTCCTCCTACACTAATTTAAATTTCTTTTTTTTTTTTTTACGTAACTTCCTATATTTTACAATAACACCCCATGTAACAGTAGTTAGGTGATAGGATAATGGTAAACTTAAAAAATTAGTAGTCGAGAGTAGTCTGTAACTCCTAGAAACATCTGTCATCTTCAACTTTTCATTCTACAGTTATGTTTAATCATGGAATTATTTATTATTATTTTTCCCAAAATAAATTTCAAAAAAAAAAAAACATGTCCATCCAAACAAATGGTCTTCAAATGTTGGCAAAAATAGTTTTATTAGTGCTCTCTTTTTTCCTTTCGAAACCAAAATATTTCAAAGCACATGTGCTGCCTGAAGTTCATGTTAATTCTGTTTGATGATTTCACCAGGTTACTTGTGTTGATTTGTCTCCATTGAATCCGCTTTGAACTTGATCAGAAACAATTTTAAGTGGGATTTTGGAAGGAAAATGCATGTGCCCGAAATAATATTCTGCATTAAAACCCGAACATGGCACAATGCAATGTTCCTCGAATTATACGATTGAGACATATGATGTGCTATGTCGATATGGGCTCCATGAGAACCGGTCACTCACTAAAATGGGCGACTAATGAGAAATTGAAGGCTTAAATTAGAGCAACCTTGACAATATATGGCTACTACTGAATTTGTTCCAATTTGGGCTCGATTAGCCACAAAAGTTGATTTCTTAAAAGAATAGTAATTGAAGATTAGTGCAAAGATTCTTATTTTTGGAGAGATTTCAAATACGGAGAAGGTTTAAAAGCTGAATAAGATCTTCATTGTTACATAGTTAATATCATTCTTTGAACAAATGTTTGAGTTCGACTCTCATTCATTCCATTCGCTTCTCTACAATGGTGTGTCGCAAAAGAAAAGGAAGACAAAAGTCCTAGACGTGGAATTGTTCTATCTTCACTCAATTATAATGACTTGGGAATAGGAATCCTTTTGATACTTAAATGAGGAGATTGGACTTTTAAAGCACACATGCATGCACAAGAGGAATGGCAGATTAGCAAGTCAAGGCAGACAAAGTATTTTAGTCAAGTGCAATGTATCAGTCCAATCAACAATGTATCAGTCCAATCAACCAATTGTGCTTAACAACACTTGTTAAATAGATTACTACATCGAAATTATTAAAAACCCCAAAAAAAAAAAAAAGGTCCATTGAAACCTCATTGTTTCCTGCTAAAACATGGAATTGTCTGGTCCTTTCAGATCCCTCTCTATTTCTCCACATTATCACATGGATCAACCTTCTTTACTACTAATATTAGTTCAGTCATATGAACTCCCTAATCATTACTTAGATCCCACATGCCTTTAAAGAAGACACAGAAATGGAGGAGAAAGAGTTAGGAAAATCAACTACCACAATAACAGACTCGAACTAAAAAAGATGCTCTACTAATCTTCCCTTAAAGAAAGAGCAGGACAAGGGATGGTTTCACAATACAGTTGGCTTAGGCTTCTGTTTGTCTCCTGACCCACCAAATTGGATGCATGAAATGTCAACAAACAAGCCATGATTGGCAGCAGAAGCCAAAACATCAAAACTATGCCAAACAAAGGGAGACTTTAGAAAAGGAGCGATGACAAATTCCAAGACCCTTTAAAGTTTGAACCCTCTAACTTGCTGAAACTCCAAATGCACTGCTTAAGATGGCTGTCCTTTCTTTGGGCCAAACAGCTTTGCAGATATGAAAACGAAAGAGTATTGAGAAGGGAACCTACTTGGTGCATATGTCCTTGTATTTGTGTCTTTGATTGCGATAACATACGTTTTGTCTGCAACAGTTTTCAATTCACATAAAACAGGATTGATCAGAAATGATGGCTGGTGGTTGAAGTGAAAGTGAAAGCCACATGGAGCAAAATACTGGATTTTGTGATGATTAGATTTCTGTGATGCCAATATGCCATTAGGGGGAGAAACTGACGGGCTACAGCCTACAAGTATATAGTAGACTATCAAGTTTGTCTTATGCAGTCCTGATGGAATTATATGCTTCATCAGTGCTTAAACAAGAAACAAATCTCCTAATTAAAGATACCCTACCAAACTAGCATGAATTTATCTTATCCTACCTATGAACCAAAGTTGAAGGAGTTGGTCAAAGAATGTGCCCACATTGCAATTTCAAAAATATAATAAAGGCATGAATCGTCCAAGTTTGATCAATTCAATGAATTAAGTTTCATGTAATGACAAATGAAAAGTATACATTTCGGTTGTGCATTTTCCTGCCAGCATAATATCTACAGCCCAGTTTCTCTCCACCGAGGGACATTCTGACAACCAAATAACACCACAATAATGCAATTAATTAACAGCCTAAACTACCTTATGAACAGCGAGAAATGCAGCCAGCTCAAATTTTTATACTTCAAGCTCCATGGGTCGATTTCCCAAGATTTTACAAAAGCATGTAATGCAAGTCTAGTTTTCTGAATGGTTCAGAAAAATTAACAAGCTGCATAATAGAGAGAGAGAGAGAGATTCTTCTGTAGCAACCTCTCTAAGTAATATTCGTTTTGAAGTTGTTCAAGAACAAGGCTTAAAATCTCCAAATGGAATCTTCAATGGAATTATTTGTACTAGTGATTGCCTGATTGAGTGTGCATATTGTGCAAGAGACATGATTTCGACCAAAAGTGCCTAATTTAATTGTGAAAGGGCCATAGGGTCAGTATTATACATCATTTTCAGGTTCAAGCTCATAGAAAACAAGCTATTGTAGGTCATGATTCTGGTCTTGGAGTACCGGCAACACCAGTAATCCACATGGAATTCAAGAGCATTATCTAAAGAGGCTGAACTATCATATACGCCATCCTTCAATCCACATGCATCGACATGATGATTAGCGGAATGATTTTGATAGCCAACAAAGATCAGACAGACTCGCTGAGTATTTGGCTGTATTGAAATCTGACAATTTGTCTTGCAACAGCTCAATCAACCAGGATATTGAATATGTGGAGAGCATGTAAGTGGTTACTAACCTCCTCTTGCTTGTTGAAATCCCTTGACAGAGAACATAAATGAAGGATCCTGATTGAATCCAAAGCTGCAGGATTTTCCGAGACAAACTTCAGCAAGATGTAAAACACTGAGGCACTGGTGCCGCCGTGCCGGTATCAAGTAATTTTCATGCAAATGAATAATTGTCAACGTCCCAACTGTCAGATAGGTGTAAAACGAAAAGTACTCGACTTCTACAAAAGAACAACTGAATTCCTACATCCAGAAGATTATTTGAACAGCACAAAGAGACTGTAGTCCTAGGGACTTCTAACTGATTGAAATTAATGAGTATACATGATACATGGGATATTTAATATGTTTATGTTCACGTTTAGGATAATTGATGTAATCTGCTTCGAGACGAACTAAGAAAGCAAGATCAATAATCTCAGAACATCGCATGGTGAATTAATCCGGCGGCAGAGGTATGTAAACAGACTGTCTTGCAGAAAATTTACGTTCTAATACTTGAGAAATTCAAACTGATTTATGGAACAATGTAATTCATCAATTTGATTACAGTGTTGACGGTGATTAATGATCACACTTTTAAGAGTCGATTTCAGAGAACTGAATTTCTCAATGTACGTTCTTCAGTCCTCTTGCCTTTGGAAATTTGATCCATCCTCAACTCATTTAGATCTTCATGAAATTTTCTCAAGAAGAGCACTCCAATATGGCCAGCTTAAAACTTCATAACTAGAGAATGCATTGGAAGACAAGCCACCTGGAAACGCGACCATTAGTCTTAGGAACTAATTATGAGAGAAACATCAGATCATCATTCTCATTACTACTGTTACGTAAAAGGATTTGAGCATTCATCTAGTAGTAGGAAATGTCAGGCTCCTGAACTTCATGCTCAACCACTGCGCTAATCCAGGCAGTATTCTGTAAGATGCATAATGGAAACCCCACAGAGAATGGGAAACTGAAAATATCTGAATCATCAAAGCAGTCTTGTATCAAATGCTGAGAGGGAACACCCTCCCCGCACCCCGCACCCCCCAAAAAAAAAAAAGAGAAAAATCTCAATTTTCTTTTCAATACAATACAATAGAAGATCATCAAATCTAAGATTGGTTACACACACAAATGTTTCCTGCTTGTCCATATTTTGCATGGTTCTACTTAACATTTTGCCCAGACGCATTAACTCTCCAGTTACTGTTCCATTTCTTAGAACATTGGGATTGCATAATCAGCATCCGTTATTCCAGTTTCTCTTAAGAAAAGGCGGGGGAAAAAAAAATTTTGCTATCCATTATGAGTGGCAAAAAAGAAGCACAAAAGGAACACAAAGTGAAGATACTCAAAACTAGCTCCGTGTCCTGAAGCAAAATGTTTATAGTCCCGAATCTTGATTCTCCAAGAAATAGAGGTATGAATTTTGGTTCTTACTTGCCACTTTCATGGTCAACAGGTTCAGCAGAAAACATACAGACTTGAGCACCAGAAGGTTTTCACCAATCAACTGGAAAGCAGAATGTGTATTTACTCTTAAACCTGTCACGGTTTAAGTGCAAAAGATCTTTAGATTTACTGTCAATTGTAAGGTACTGATGTTCAGAGTTCCAGAATTTTGTTGCTCATGTAAGTGCTGTTGAGTAAATACAATTAGAATAACGTTATCTCAATCTCAAGCCTAACTTGAGGGTAAAGTGTATTCACTATCCTACCAAAAGATTCTTGAAGTGAAAGGCCATAATTACACATTCTTAAACTGCTAACAAGTACCATACCTCCATCAAAATTATCAACTTGAAGTAAAGATTCAGGCTTTCTTTTCTTATGTTTCGTCTTAATCATAATCAAAACAAAACATCAACATACATTCTCCTAGGTGTCAAATTATGCCAGCAAGGTCAATTCATCCTATTCATTCCCATACAGCTCCAAGTATACACAATTCGCACTTCACATGCGTATAGATTATAACTAGGCTCATCTCCATTATGCATTTCTCATAATCCAATTGTTAGTTCCAAAACTCAAGTAGTTTGTAGTTTGTTCAATATTCAAAAGCCAAACAAAATTCTAATAGCAATTTAAAGGGAGGCATATTTTGTAACTTTCAGAGGATACCCTATCAATATCTATACAATTTTTCTCATGACCCCTCTTATTATCAGATGAAACCCAGAAGTATATGCACAAAATTAAGGGGGAAAAAAGGAACATTAACCGGAAATACATAAATGAAATGGGCCCCAACATTTGAGCTTTGTAGTTTTTTAGTCCTTATTTTTAAAATGATGTACTCCCTCCGTCCCACTTTGTTAAGTTTGTTTTCCTTTTTCGTTTGTCCCAAATTGTAGTTCACTTTCCAATTATAGAATATAGTTAACCTGTAATTTCTCTAAAATGCCCTTAATTAATGGATGTTGTTGTTTAGTACTACCCACTTTATTTAATACAGGTAGTTTTTCCAAAATATCTTGAGATATGAAAAGTCAAGTTTTGGAATCATTCCAAACTTATTTAGATTAGTAGGAAAATAAAAAGTCATCATTGTCTTTCTTTATCATTTAATGCAAGTATTAGTCATACTATATTTAATTAAGGGTATTTTAGGAAAATATAAGTATTTCAACAACATTACCTAACTTTTCTTAATCTGTGTGAAAAAACAACTAAGTCTAACAAAGTGGGACGGAGGGAGTATTTTGGTCCCTTACATAGAAGTTTTATACTTTTTAATCCCTTAATTGTATAATGATGTTTTTTGGCTCTTCACATATCTAAAATCCACCATTTTCATCCCATTCACATGTCTACCGACATTTTCAATTTCAATTTCTAATTTTAAGTTAAATTGAGCCACAGCTCAAGAAAAAAAAGTCATTTTTAAGTTACCTAGATTCATTCTTTGAATTCTAGAGTATTATTGTAAAATTGAAAGTTTCCAAACTCAAGTAGTTTTTTTTAATAAAGATGAATGTTAGATTTAGTGTCTAAAATTTTAATTGAGGTGTATTTAGGGTCTAATTCTCTTCATAATAATGTATTACAGGTGAATTTTCTAAGTTTTACCTTATTTTAAGTGCTACATGATTTAGACAAAAATTATAACATATTAAAAAATAAATTTACAAAACTCTAGAAATTCACTCATAATACGTTATCATAAAGAAAACATTTTGGTTGGACCTTGAAAGCACCTCAAATAAATTTTGAATACTGAATCAAACATTCAACCTTTACCTAGTTTGACTATCTTAAACCAAGAAAAAAAAAAGTTCAACTTGGAAACTTCTAATTTATAATAAAGCTTTAAAATATGGAGAATGAATTTAGGTACCTTAAGAATGGATTTTTTTTTTTAATGCTTTTGGGTCAAATCGTTTCAAAGTTAGAATTTAAAGTGAAAATGCAGCTATAGATGAGAATTGGAATGAAAATGATACATTTCTTCCATTTGAAGGGGGCAAAAATACCATCCTAAATGTGAGGAACCTATAAGTATGAAACCTCATGTTCGAGGGACCAAAATGCATCATTTTAAAGTTAAGAGACTAAAAATCTACAAAAGCTCAAATGTGAAGGACTATTTGTGTGGTTTTTCCATCCAATCCTCGAAAAGCAAAGGCGAGAATTAAACTTGTGGGCTTGTCCTCCGGGTTTAAGAGGGGTTTTAGTCTTCTGCTTGGATTCAAGGGGAGATGGTTAGGTGGACCAGGTCTACACAGGGATGCTTTCTGTTCAATCCTATGTGGCCAAAACGAAGCCCTCCTATTGGACAAACTTCGTCATTTCCCTCCAACGAATTCACTTTAATGAATTCTTTAATGAGCATTATCTGATGCCCCATGTCCTCTCCACTCGCTACGAACGAAAGTATACTACACATTCCACCTATAACAGCCACGTAAACCCATTTAAAGAGAGTGTACAAAACGCGCATCTCAATGAGAGTATTATTCGCCTTTCTTCCACCGCTCAACCAAAACTGTTTCTTTGTCAACATTCTTTCTCCAGTCGGTGTGCGATTACGTGTTCAAAACTCTGACCGGACCCAAACTGATTTTTATATGCAAAATCTGGAAAACCCCCCCCAAGGAAAATTTCAGGGTTTTTCACATGTTGTAAAGATTCATTCTTTTTCTGGATAGAGAAGAAAAAAGATTCAATTTTGTTTCTTTTATGTGTGAATTGCTGGAATGGTAGAGGCTGAGGCTTTAATGAAGAAGAAGAACGAGAAGGAGGGGGGTGGAAGGAGGAGATGGGGCTGGGCTGCAATTGGGGCAGTTTTGATGGTTTTAGTTGCAATCTCGGTCACATCAAAGTATACGAAGAATCCCAATTCTTGTCAGTGTGCTCAGGTTTGAATTACTTTTTCTGTTTCTTCAATCTGTATACTTAATTCTGTTTAGTGGAAACTAGTTCGTCTTGATTTCGTATTTTTGTGTACTTATAGGTACATTAATAATGTTTTAACATTTTTGGAATATTCTAAAAAGTGGTGGTTGGAGAAAGGAATAACCTTTTAAGTTGTATTGTAGCGCTGAAATGTGCTTTATATTGCATTTTCCTATGGAAATCATCTACTATCAGTTCCTTGTCCTTGGCTGCTGGACTAATTGCCAACTAATTTTGGCGTTTAGATGTAGAAGTCATACCTGCCTTGAAAATGCAATAAGTAGGTTCTTAGCTTATCGAACTTTTGTTAGTTCTGTAATTGTAATGTTTATTGTTCTTTTCTTGATCAAATATTATCGCAAGTCTTGTACATTTTAAATCTACAAGAAAGACTGCTTGATAGTTGAAGGTATTAAATGTGGTAAATAAAGTTATTATGATTTGTTGATTCTTGTTCTGGTGGTGCAGGACTCTAGAAAATATACAGGCATAGTTGAAGACTGCTGTTGTGATTATGAGACAGTAGACAGTATTAATGGTGCAGTGTTGCACCCTTTACTCCAAGAGCTTGTCACAACTCCATTCTTCAGATACTTTAAGGTGCAATGCAGTTTTGTGTTATCCTCAAGTAATAGCTGTCTGTACAATCATCTAGAAGTGTTATGGCTACAATGCTTATATTCTGGTTTAAAGGTCCTAAAAGAGGAAGGATTTTAACTGGTATTGTTGCATATCTTATACTGTGAAATTTTCTGTTTTTCTTCATTTTGAACATAGAGGGGCTGAAAGATAACTAGTTATAAGGCTGCTGGACAGAATATCTGATGGTGATATGTGCACTTGTTTAAGTTAGACGATCTGTTAACACTTTGATCAATATTTTTTCCTAAGATAAATAGCTGGGTTTTTAAAAAAGAAAAATCTTTTGTAATTAATTCCTTGTAAAACTGTTACAGATTTGAGGAGAATTTAACGCATTTTACCTGAACAGACAGGACTATGACACATAATCAGTCAAATTCCATTTGACTAGTTTCCTCAAATTTGAAATGGCTCATGATACCAGGGGAAAGAGACTGACATTTCCGGGCATTTGAATGGATGTATATATTAACAAATTTGACTTTTTAGGTATCTGTGAACTATTCTTCATTTTCTTTAAAGAAGAACACTAGTTTCAAGGAGAAGTTGTAAAAATTCAAGTGTTGTTATATCAAAGTCATGACTTGCAATGATAGTATAAGTCAATGGTATTTCTTGGTATTGAAAAGTAGTGGTTCTTTGTTTATACGTTTCTACAAAATGGATACATGAATCATATCTTTACTGCATAATAAGTTATGATCAGCTTTCATTAATGGTTCATAGGTATAATTGCAGAGGGTTCATGGACCGTTGATGTTCTTCTCTGTATCTCAAGATCCAGGCAAAAGAAGATACTTAGGTTGGAAATAATTATTATTAGAAGCCTCATTTTGGAACCAATCCCTGAATACCTCTTGTAGTATGTAATATTGCATAGTTTCCAACAAAGGGAAGTGGATCTGCTCTACTGGTTTGGATTATCTTTTGTTCATGCTTAAACAATGATCTGAAAGTTTCAAAAGAACTAAAACGTTAAAGAAATATCATTGTAGCTGTTTTTGTCCCTTTGCCTCCAAATAACTATAATGTGCTTCATTTTGAGTTTGAAATCATTCTGATGAAAACTCTGCCACAGGTTAAGCTGTGGTGTGACTGCCCTTTTTGGCCTGATGATGGTATGTGCAAGTTGCGGGATTGTAGTGTATGCGAATGTCCAGAAACTGAATTTCCTGAACTGTTTAAGAAGCCATCACAATATGCCCTGCCATCTGATGATTTGAAGTGTCAAGAAGGAAAACCAGAGGCTGCTGTTGACCGCACCCTTGATTCTAAAGCTTTTCGGGGCTGGATGGAAGTTGACAACCCATGGACAAATGATGACGAGACTGACAATAGTAAATTACATCTTGTTTTCTTCATTATTTATCTCATGAAACACGTCATACTCACTCTGGATTCACCTTACCAAATCCTCAGATGACTGTATCCTTGTGTTTTTTCTTTGGCCCTTGTGTTTTTCTTTTTCTCTTTCTTCTTAAATCCTATTAGACATTTGATTGCCACCTACAGAAAGGGATTAGTAATGTCATTATGTCAACATAAGCATAATATCTGATGATGGAAAAGTGGTTTGTTGAGTTGCTACTTAATCATCTGTTGGTATTCCTTTTTAGATGAGATGACGTACGTAAATCTTCTGCTGAACCCTGAACGTTACACTGGATACACTGGACCATCTGCCAGAAGAATCTGGGATGCAGTATATTCTGAAAATTGTCCACAATGTGAGTTGGTTGTCCTTCTGAACATTTTGGAGTCTTTGTTACTATTAAGTAGTTTAGATGGGTGTTGTGATAGAGATAATTCTGATGAGAACCTCCAAATCTCATCACTAACTACTCCAATCTGTGGTTTTGTGCTGTAATATATGTTATTTTGTGGTTTATTAAATATTCTCCCTGCTCCCATGAAATGTTCAAAATTCATCCTTGCTGATTGAATTCTTGTTCCATGCAGTCATGTTTACATGTCAATTTAACTAATTGGAACATGGATGTCCTGTAATGGAGGATATATTGTCTTCTATTTTCTTTTCTGTATTGATTGAATTAGTCTTTTTGATGACGAAATTTCCCGTAATCTGTAGACTAGTCTAAAAGTACAAAAGTATAGTTTATACTAATGTTTGTTGTCCTGCGATAGGTTTTTACTGACTTTTGCTGTCTTGAATTTGATGACTGTTTTCCTTCTTTGAGAAGCATGGTTTTTCTTCTGTCTTCTCATTGGAGTTACTTATGCTTGGTGCAGATGCTTCTGGAGAGAGTTGTCAGGAGAAGAAAGTTCTATACAAGTTAATATCAGGACTCCACTCCTCGATTTCGATTCATATAGCATCTGACTACCTGCTTGATGAAGCAAAGAACCTGGTTTGTTCTTCCCCATTTATCTTCTTATGCCTGATTTTTTTTGTTTCATTTTCTTTGCTTGTTATGTGGATCAATTTAACCTGTTTAAAGCGACTGTAACTCAGAGTCTCATTGTTGAATCACTTGCATCGATAGTTCAGATATATAGGACATATTTTTGTAATAGTTTGTCATGGAGGTTAGATATTTCTGTTGAATCACTTGGATTGATGGATAAGATGTTTGTGTGACTAGCCAAATTAGCAGCTCAGACTGGGCTACTCAGAAATAAATTCCTGTGGCCTGATTAATTTACTTTTCATTTTTCAGTGGGGTAGAAATCTTGATTTGATGTACGACCGTGTTTTAAGGTATCCTGACCGTGTCAGAAATTTGTACTTTACGTATCTTTTTGTTCTGCGAGCTGTGACAAAGGTGAGAATTGCTGCTCCATGTCTTTACTTTTGTTGAATCCATCCGTAATGCTTTTTAACTGAAATTTCTCATGTCCTCGTTTGTCAATCGTTTTGGTATTTTACAGGCAAAAAATTACTTGGAACAGGCTGAATATGAGACTGGCAACCATGATGAGGACCTAAAAGCAAAGTCTCTTATTCTTCAGCTGCTTTACAATCCAAAACTGCAGGCTGCCTGTCCGCTTCCGTTTGATGAAGCAAAGTTGTGGCAAGGCCAAAGTGGACCTGAACTAAAGCAGCAGATTCAGAAGCAATTCAGGAACATAAGGTTTGCCCTCTCTCTATCATTTGGCTTACTTATCTTCAATATGAAGAGCTGCTTCACTTATGCAAACAGGCAGGGTCTAGCAGTACCTATGTTTATGCCTGTTGAAAGCCTTTTCATTTCTTGATCGAAGCATTTTATTGATGCTATGAGGTTTACTTTTCTCTCTATCCATCCTTTGCAATTACTATAGGCATTCAGAATTATTTTTCTTTCTGTCATTCATTTGTTTCCAGTTGTACTGAATTAACGCATAATGGAAATCCTCTTTAATTTCCAGGCTCACCTGAGGAATAGGTTTTATTTAAACTAGTCTTGTCAATCCTTGGAGTTGTGCAACATATTTCCTTTTATTTTCTCAATCACTTAAAATATATACTGTACCATGTCATATTTTTGGTCTAAAAGTTTATTCTTGATCTTGCAGTGCCCTGATGGATTGTGTTGGATGTGAAAAATGTCGTCTCTGGGGAAAGCTTCAAGTACTTGGTCTAGGAACTGCACTGAAGATTTTATTTTCTGTTGATGGTCACAGCCAATCAATCCTACCTGTGCGTATCTGATGTACTTCACTTTGCATCACAAATAGCTTTTTTCTTCCATGAAAAGTTCTATCCTTAAGTATATCTAAATATATTTACCTCTGTTTTATTTTCTGTCTTTACTTTAGCAGCTCCAATTACAAAGAAATGAGGTGATTGCTCTGGTAAACCTTTTGAATCGCCTCTCAGAGTCTGTCAAATTTGTCCAGGACGTGAGTCCTTCAATTGAAAAGAAAATGGAGGGCCTCCTTTCGGAACCTATTGCAGAGGAATTTAGCTCATGGAGAAGGAAATGGGAAGCTGTAGGAGGGTTCTGGTACGTCGTTAGTTCTGCTTCGTCTAATTAACTCTCCTCACTTGTCTTCGCAACTGAGTTTCTGATAGCTTTATTAAATAGGATATATCCTAACAAATGTATTTCTGTTTTTCTTTCTATTCTGATCTCTAGGTTGAAGAAACTAAAACTATAACCAGCCCTCTTCAAGTGTTTCAGCATCAATTTTTGGAGGCAATGTGATCTTCGGGAATTAGTTTAGGAGACAATGTAAAGCTCAATACAACTGAGCCAGTGGAACTTCAAGGACTGGACTAGGAGCTTGCCAGTGTCTTGGAGTATAATATCAGTTACATTGATAGAGGCATACTTTTGGGAAATGTAAAATGTAGAAACTGTAAATTTCGAATGTCAAAATAAATATAATGGAGAGTTCTACCGTATGTGGTTTTTGCTTGTGGATTTTCTGTTGGCAATACTGTTTTCTCTTCAATTTTACACATTTCATTGCTTCTCATAGACAGTGGTAACTTGTAAAGATTTAAATCTTTGATGTCATAGTCCAAGCCAATTGGTTTTTCCATTCTCTATTAAAACCATTGATCCAAAATTAACTTCATGATTTTGGCCTTTGAGATTACTGAGAAATATATGGAATCTTTAATCAAGGCATACTATTGTCTGCACTATTTTGATGGGCAAATTAAAGCTTTTACTACAGAATTCTCAGTAGATCAGCCATATTGATAGGAAGAATGAAGAACAGAAGTTCAAATTCTTTAAGGCATTTGCAGTTTCCTTCATCCTCCTGCAATTCCCCGACAAAACAGTGTCGCTCCATCAACAATGGTCAATCCAGATTTTTGTTTATAACAAGGAAATAACATTCTTTTTTTTGGTGCATGAGATACACAAACAAGTTTGCCTTTTCCTGAGTTGAATCCCGCACTCAAAGCCTATACATCCAGTAATCTTAGCAAATCAAGAGATCGTGGTAATCTAGATACAAGAAGGTGAAAGGAAGAAGAGATCATGCTTCATGAAATAGCTCTTGATGCTGTTCCAATATTCCACCCTCTCTCCTTCTCTCTCCGACTTTGCAATTGTTGCGTGTCCTTAGCTACTCTTCTAGCATTGCTTAGCACTCTATGAACCATTCTCCCTCGGCTTCCAATAGAAACTCTCACCTTATCCACTCCCACATTCACACCAACTCTTCTGATTTGCTGCTGCTGCCTTGGCGACTTCATCTGCATTTTCTTTTGGATGCTTGTTCTCAGTAAACTGCTCAGCTTCTTAGTTCCGATTCTATTTCCTTTAGGACTGTCCCAGGGAGTCAGTTCAAGCGGGGAATCATATTCAACCCCATGAGCATCTTCTATCTTATCAGCCTGTATGGGTTTCAATGCTAAAAGTGAAGAAGGCATCTTGGCTGTTGATGGCACACTTGGCAAAGGAATCAGAGAGTTGCGTCGTGGAAGTTGTGTAGGTGGAATCCTTTGTGAACCTGGACAAATAGAAGCTCTGCCTGTCCGCTTTGGCAATGGAAATTGCTCTGTCATCTCAGGGTTATTTTCTTTCTCTATCTCGTTGTGTTTGGTCAGCCCATCAAAGGTAGGGAAGGAAGGAACTTTGCAGTTGTTCTCATTATTCAGACGAGTTATATTTGACTGTTGATCTTTATTCTCACCAGGAGTTCGCAAAGAGTCAAGTGTTCTGGATGCAAGTGGTGGCCTTATAAGTGCAGAAAGTTGCTCTTCTTGCTGTTGTCTCACGTGTTGTTGCTGTTCTGCTATTTTAGTATCCACATGCTGCCTTGCTAGCTTTCTCTCGACCAGTAGCTGTGACTCCAATTCTTTAATCTACATAAAGGGCGGACGATGTGTAATTTTCAGTGACATGAAGAAAAGAACCTAGAATATCCTTCAAATCTTTTCATCAAATGCAACACTAGTTTGATCTCTAAATATCTAGGAAGGCCTTTTTCATCTGACAAAAACTTAGAAGAACATATTCCAATAATTGTACCTTGTCTTGCAGGTTCTTGTTTTTCATATCTTTCTCTTTGATCCTTATATCTAGGCCCTGAACGGTATCCTCCAGCTTCTTAATTTGGAAGTCTTTGCTCTTCATTTCTTGCTTGGTCCTTTCAACCTGATAAAAGGAGACAGTTCTTTTTCAGTTTGTAAAATATTTCAACTGCGTATCTTAAGTGAGAAATAATCGCCAAGGGTAGTTTCTGTCAACACCATTTGTTTGCATCTCAAGAGCTCGTTGTTTTCTACTTGCTTCTTTGCAGGTCCCAACTCTATCCCTCGGACCCTACTCGCAAAATTTAGTGAGCAGAGAGTCTCACTCAAATCATTCTCATTGGGACTAATCTGTACAAACATCAATGTCTTTGAATCTCCACCTGTAGAGGGAAGGAAATATAGGCACAAGTTAGTTAATGGCATTTTGATTCTCATAATAAATTAGAGTCTGGATGACTTGTTTAAACAATTGTAATAGCAAGTAAAATTATCATAATTATATCGCACTCTTTTCATAGTTAGGATAATGCAAATGAAATACCTAAAGAGTCTTGAAGCAAGTGAGTGAGCTTGGAGTTCCTGAAACAGAAACAACAGAAGATACTTAGAGAAGTATGTATCTTAGCCTTGATCTTTTTGAACATTTTCCTTGGTTAATACCTGAAAGGTATGTGCGGGCTCTTAGTTGCAAGAGCAGATATCACATCCCCAAGTGCAGACAAAGATTTGTTGATATTTTGGGTCTCCTTTAATCTTTCGCCTTGTACTTCTGTCTTGGCAATCCTTTCACTTCCAGCTAGGTCAATCAGCCATAGCTTACTTCTTGTGCATTCTCCGCTCAACAAGTTCTCTCCTTTCACCATCACACAATGTATGCTGATAACACAAAAGATTACCAAGTTTTAGCCCCCAAAGTTACTCTCTGGTATGTGATACAAGACTATTAAGAAACTGACCAATGTGACCGGCTACTATGCTCATTTGCACTGGTTGACCCAACGGCCCTTCCATTGCTACCGGTTCGAAGGACTTCCCAGACCTCTTTCATGTTACTCACCTGAGCTTCAATCAATCCTGGAACAGGATGCATCCCTTCACCTACTTGCTTTATTTCCAGTCTAAAAGCAACCACCACAAAATATCATTTCAATATTATAAAGATTGTTTTAACAGCTTCTGCTTATCTTATATTTATTTTCAAATACAAATTTTCATAAAAATAGAGATTCTGAGAAACGAAGGTGCTTAAATGACATTATATGCTGCCTACTTTCTTGGTTTAGCTGTAAAACAGAATGACCACTTGTTGCAGAAACTACTTGATATTTATCCAGAACGTTTCATGGCAAGACAGATATACTGGTTAGTCAATATTGTGAATTACTCTGTCTTCAGGAGACAAACAACTGAATTCTTATCATAATTTGGAGAAACAATTGCCCCTATTTTTCTGGATTAGTAAGAAACTTTGTAAAAACTTGTTCCAGCAGTAAATGTAATCTGGACACCGTACTATACATATAATGTGCAACATTTGTGATATTCCAAGATTGAAAAAGTCAAGAGATGGCATAGGAATCTTATATTACCTCCTTGTGCTGAGTCCTGAATCACACACTAGTAAATCTCGTATTTGCTCGTTGTAAACTTCCAACACACTAACAGATATCTCATACTGGAAAGTGCTTTTTCGCTCATCAATTATGTGAAATAAAGCCTCAAGTGTTCTATAATTTACACCACGAGCCTCTTCTGTACCTTCCATGGTAAAAGTTTTTCCAGTTCCAGTTTGGCCATAAGCAAATATGCACACATTATATCCATCTAGAACAGATGTGGCAAATGGAGCTGTAGCCTCAAAGACATCAACTGTTATAAGAAACGACACAAAATATAGGGATATATTAGTCATGGAAAAGTAAAATGGACAAGTAGAAAAAAGAGAAGTTGACTTTAGATCGCCTTATACAAAAGGAAACCAAATAATACTGTCAATACTTTTAGACTAAATAACCCCTGCATAAGATCTTGCAAAATGTACTAAGCCTAATGGCTACCTTGTCCTGCCTGGGGGCTAAAGACAGCATCAAACTTAAATATTTTCTTGGCAAGCCCATTTAATTTTGCAGTCAGCTCTCCATCCTTAGCAGCTTCAAAATCTATTGCCATTGAAGCTCCTGCAGCAATCTCTTCATCATTCAGGGGTCTACACCGACAAAAGACCCGAATATTTCCTGGAAAGCAAAAAGTTGCAAACCATTAGAATTGTTATACCAAGACATGATGATACGTGGAACTTATATAATATCTAGGATCAACCTTTCAACTCCAGAACTTTGTTATATAGCTCTTTTTTTTCCTTCGCGCTTTTGATGAATCTGACCTTTAGGTCTTCATGAATCTGTACATGTTCTTCCACTGTAAACAGAATTACACAAATCAAGATCTTATGCATATGGGTTGTCAGTCAAAAACCATCTGCTGAACAAAATAATTTACTTTTGGACTGAATTGCAGAATTTATGTGATTCAACTCTGCCAAGCATCCCTTATATGCTAAAGCCTCTTCTGCAAGTTTGATCTGGTCCATTTTAAGAATCTGCAGAATGAAGAGTTCTGCACCAAATGAGAAAACAGTAATGGCAGCAAAAGGGGATAGACTAAACACACGCACACACCCAAAAAATGGAAAAAAAAAAAAAAAGAAAGCATAATTATTTTACAACCTTCAGCTTTCTTGTCAAGTCTCTCAATGATGAAAACCATCTACTCTTTTCTTTCACTTGTCCTTCAATGGCAAAAGCTGCAAGGGAATAAGAGCCATCATCAGATTTGTAAAAGTTCCATCTGAATGTATAAAAATTTTACTTTCCGACATAATTTTTTAATCCCCGTAAAGAAAATAATTGATCCACTGGTGCTAATGTCAACCACGTAAAGCACATCTATAACATGTAAAACACATGCATTATGAAAATTCCATTATAAAATATCTGTACCCAATGATCCAACATGCATCGACTTGCGCATGAGCTCATTTTGAAGGTCCTTCAATGATCTCCAAGCTTCTTGACACTCTCTCTGCTTCAGTTCATTCTCTTTTTGAAGCTGAGCAAATGCCTGCTTTGTTTCTATTATCTCTTTCTGTTGGCATTCATACTTGAGGTACAATCTTTGGAATTCTTTATCTGCAGTATCATTACCAGTATCCTAGACAATGATCATCATGAGAAACAAGACAAATTAAGTGAATCACCTCAGCAAATCTATATTCCAATACTCAATTAAGTTTTGACATACTTTTAGAGATTTGCACTGTGGCATGTGGGGTATGCCCATAGCAGCCAGTGGATCGATATCTCTATAGCCTGACAGTTAAGTATGGAATACACAGTCAGCACTTGAGAAAGCTTAGTAGATTGGAATGACAAAAGTATTCAAAAATACAAAATACTCGCGAAGGAATAATCAAGTTTTAACATCAAAATTCTTACTGATTGAAATGCCACACAGTATTGGATTTCCAACAACGCCTTCTAGTCTGATTGATAATCCTTCCTCACCCTCAACATGAGTTTCAATATCTGGTAGAACAAGGGGTCTGTTTCCACCAACCCGTGCATAAATGTCTAAGCTGGAAACAACCTAAGCAAAAGAACTCAATCAGCAGGGAGTTGGTGTTCAATTTGTAGGACAATATTTAATTCGTTTTAAACCTCAAGACCATTCTCAAGACTATTATTCTTGATATTATAAGATTTCTTACCCTCTGCTCTTGAATGAAAACATCAAACACCCTCATTCCTGACGGACCATCAATGAACACAATCTCAGCAAAATGCAAATCCACGGTGTAGAAACCTGGCCTCATATTTTTCAAACTATATGTAATGTTTCCAAGTCGTGCACTTTGGTAAAGATTAAAATCTTCACTATCCCCAACTGCACTCCTAGTGTTTGTAGTATCACCTCCACTGAAATACTTGTCCTCTGAGAATTTCACCCCTTCAGGAGAGACAATGACATCCGTTGAACCGACATTAATGCTCATCAAAGGCATTGAGGTCTCCGGTGACTCGTTTTCAGTCATAGGAGGAGTAGGAAGCTCAAATTCAGCTTCTTGAGGCACAGCTCCATTAGTGGATGATTGCCACAACATCGATGCTTCTGTAACTTCTGGGTTCTCAGGGAAACCATTTTCACCATTGATTCCATTTTCCAGAGAAACCACAGTTGAGGCACCCTTAGAAAACTGAGGTGAATCTCCAAAAGGTTGTCCAGGAATAGCAGGTGACCCAGTGCAGATAACCAAATCAGGTGAGGTTAACGAAAACCCCAACATTGCCCGCCCTAGAGTTCAATGAAAATCTTAATCAATCCAACAGCTCTACAAGCCTAAACAATCTCAATTATCTCAATAATCCATACCATCAATAGCCCTTTTAACTGCTGAGTTACTAGAATTCTCTCCATACATATCATCTAAGCTTCGTTTTCTCCAAGAAACGCCTACAACAAAAATTGAGATCCATAATTCAAATTCCTGAAAGGATCAAAGAGGGGAAAAGAACAATTTTGATAACATTCTTGGTAATAATTCCATGCATATTGCCAGATTAATTTGTAACGTTATCATTTTATCAAATAGCTGTCGTCCAAGAACAACTAGTAGTACAGACTACCTTCAATTGAATTGGGACTGCAGTCATCAGGATCAGCCATGACTGAAGTTGTTGAGCTGCACAATTGGTTTAAAGGGTCTGCAAATTCCAAATCGAAAAACTCAATAAACTTCAAATTTGAAGTGTACAGCAAAACAAGATCAATTTTTACTAACCCACCTGCAGAGTTGAACTGTTGTTCTTTTTCTTGAGTACAAACGTCAGTTATAAGAAGTGGGTCTCGCCATTGATTATCTTCCATGGATTTGAGATGTTATAAGGAGGAATAAAGAAACAGTTTGAATTGAAAAAGAGTTAGTGGTAATCAAATGCAGAAAAAAAAGAGAAAAAGGGATTCAATTGCTTTTCAACAGAGAGAAATGAGAGAGGAGGTTTGAAAGAAAGAAAGTTCCCTTTGAGAGGCCGTTGATTTCGTTTCCGACTAGATTCCGTTACGATGTGATCGACCGTTGATGTTTTTAAATTTGAAATTTCTAAGCCGGGAGGGCTATAAGGGGAAAATTATTAGAATGATCCCTCATAGTTTCAAAGAAGTGCATATTAGTCCCTAACATTTCCAAAGCATTGCCTTTTTTTTTTTTTTAAGTGTCTGGACCTATTATGAATAAATTATGAGACTAGGCATCTTTTAAGCAAAGAAATGAGTTATTGGCAAAGATTACACCTAAACAAAATAAAAAATGAGTAATGTTTCATCCACAGTTTCATTATTGTATCAGCACACCTATTTCTTTTCCTCCATACATAATTAAAATTCATTAGTCGCATATGAAAAAGATGAAAGATCAGTTGCTTTAGAATTTCTCTATTTCAACTTAATATTCAGTTTATCATGTTTCCAAACTTAAAAGTATAATCAACTGAGATTTCGAAAGTTTTTCAACATTCATGGTACGTATCTTGAGTCATACAAATGTTGCATCGAGTGTTAGGTAAGCTAGATAGTTACTATGGTATTTCTTTGTTTGCAAATAGCTTAGAGTGGCTGTAGTTTGTTATGTTGTAGTGTTATAGTGGTTTCTTTGGATGTATTACTTTGCTGCTTGAGACCTTTTTCTTTGCTTATCATTAATGAGCTAGATTCTGCCTAAAAAATGTTAGATAAGCTAGCAAGAAAATTGCAGTGTATGAGAACAAATTCAGTAATCTACCCTCTTCCACAAGATCTGTTCCCTGCCAATTCTTCTTCTTGATTGAAACTGGCTAAAAGAGCCATGTGTAAAGTCTATTCTTATTCCCCCAACATGCGCAAGTGCACACATCAATAGAATCTGGAACCCACTAGCTACTAGCATGTATACGATCTCATTAATGCACAATGACGGTGATATGCTTGGGTGTGCTTTCTGGGAGCTTCAGGCTGCTGAACTGAACAACAATTTTTGGGGTCCAATGATCTGATCTTCATATCTCTTCATCTACCATCTAGTGAGAAATGTGGGGTTTTTTTCAGCAGCTTTAACGCCGACCAGAGCCTATGATAGCTCCAAATTAGTTGTCTTGTCTTGAAGCGATTTTCCAACAGATATTTCAAAGCAAGTTGAACTATCTTGCTGCCATTATCTGTGTAACAGGCAATAGTTAATTATTGAAGAAAAATCAATTCATTAATTATTAATTATCACTGAGTTAATTTGGCTTAGGTTGAGACTTCAAGAATTAAAAGTTCTTAGTTCAAATCCCTCTTCCCCTGACTGCTTTTAAAACTTGCTCCTCTTCTGTCAAAATCAAGAATTGAAAAAAAGTACTACTGAGTTAACTTGAGCTTTCTGAATAGTACTGTAATGGTTATGATCAATCACAATGAGTCGGCTAGACTTGGCCTTTCTTACTTGTATCAGACCACCAATTTCCTTGCACTTTTTCAAGGAGAAGACCAATAGCAATTCCGTATCTTTAATACAAAAGTGCAAAAAGATGTCATGGCAATTTTCGTTCTATCAATTCTTCAACCTGAAGTTCAAGAAGAAGACCATGCCTAGCCTCTGACGGAGGCAAGAACTTTTTGCATTACTTCAGTTTTCCGTAATGAAGGGTACTTTTATTTTGGAAAGTTGCAACTGAAAATGATCTCTCTTTTGGTCCCCAAAGGAAGGACTAACGCGGTTGTGGTAGAAGTGTGGATTTGTTGCTCATTGCTGACCACACGAATGCTTTATGCTTAGCTGCAAAATGCTCTGATAATTACTGTTCCACAGGATAAACTCAGAACAATTCTGATGTCATCCTGTCTTCAATTTGATGCAATTATGTCTGATTGCCGCTATGATCCAACACATGATTTTTTATTTCTGACAATCTTCATATGAAGATCTTATCAACTGAAAGATTATGCTTGTTAAACTTCAAAGCAGACTCAACTCTATGTACTGAAAGTCATGTTGCTCAGCTCTCAGAAGTGTAGACACAGTTTGTACCGGTGCCTTCTTAACATTGACCAGAACTTTTTCCTGTCTGGCTTGCTTGAAACTGCTAAGAGCACACAAATGAAAAAGATTGCACCGTTTCATGAAGATGTTAGGTACTGTTCATGTACTCAATTTCATTTGACCATGCATATGATAATAGAGCTTCTTTAAAATGACACATTCAATTAGGTGAATGTAAATTGGGTGAAAATCATTATTCCAGCCGTATTTGCACCAGAATCCCTTTTTGAGAGCTACTAAAAGACGTTACGTGCTAGTTGAACTTCGATGAAGATCCCATCCTAGTGAAAGTCATGCTGCTAGTTTTACACATTACTAACTGAAGATATTTGGTAATGCCATGTGCTCCCATCTCATTTGAGCATGCACATTGGCTGAGGGCAGGCAACACAAAGTTACTTGTTAAGATAGATAGAAGATTGTGATTTTATGTAAAGTTTGAATGTGTCTATTGCCAAACGAGAAAATAATAATTGTTGTAGATAACATGGGTTCATTGTGACTGCAAATTGTGTGGAAATTGTCGTTTCAATCGTCAATTGCGCAAGAATTCGCTTTGGAACGCTACAAAAAGGACATCATACACTTTACACAAAAAGTTACAAGTAAGTAGCTGTATTGTCCCTCTCCTAATGGATAACTCCTGAGATTGTGAGAAAAGGGAACCTGGCCACATCTCTAATGGCCCGGCAGCCCCGTTGAAGGAAATTTCTCTCTTTCTTCCTTTTTTTTCTATTTTTTTGGTAGGAGAAGACACATGAAAATTAAGTGTAAATTACTTATAACCCCTATGATTTTGATTGTTGCCATTTGACCCCTAACGTTTCAAAATATTCACTTTCCTTATAGTTTTATATAAAGATCAAGTCAGGGAGGGGAGGGTGGAGGGAAAGGGAGAGAGGGGGAGGAGGTGGCGGGGGAGAGGTGGGGAGGGAAGAGAGGGAGGAGAGGAGGAGAGGGAGGAAAGAAAGAAATAAATAAATAAAAAAAGAAGGTGCCAGCGGGGGTGCCGATCACCTGCGTCATGTGGTAGGGAGGAGGGATGAGGAAGGGTAGTGGGTTGGGGGAGAAGAAGAGGAAAGGAAGGAAAATGAAAGCGAAAAAGAAAAGGAAAAGAAAAAACAAAAATAAGTAAAATTTTTTACACACCCAAAACTTTTTCTACAAATTCTACAGTAAGTTATAGTAAAATTTTAGACAAATATCTAACAACTCACTTGCCAAGCAGGCCCTAGGTTACTTAAAGACGGTAAGATCAGCTAATAAGTTGTTTACAATCATATAAAATTCTTGGAATTGAGAAAAAAAAAGCATTTAAGTATATATTAAAAAAAATCAGAAGAAAGGGGCTGGAAAATTTACTTGAATCCAAAAGTTAATGTCTAGGACAATATAACTTATTATTTCAACAGCTGAGCTTGAATTTAGAGTTAAATGGATTAGAGCCTACAATGGCGTGTATACACTATCCCCAATGGTTGTCTGCATCTTTTCTGATAATAGTATTAAACAGGCAAGACTACTAATCAACAATTCTTTTTGCTAACAAGTGATGAAGGATAATGATTAACTTTGATCACTCCGCAGGAAATTCAAGTATTTCTGATGCTTCATGAAGACCATGAAAGCTTAGATCCAACTTAAAAGCAAATCTTATCAAGATTATTGGACCCCTCCGGTGAAAACCATGCAAGAGGAACCCTGCGTCGTGTTCCTCATAGTCTAGTCGTTTTCTTGTATCAAAGACAAGCCCCCATGCAATTAATACGAAAAGTAGAAGGCGGCAGTCCAGTTCAACGATGGCTTTTCGGCCAACTACGTATAGCCCACGTTACAAATTCTCCAACCACTATAAATTGATCATCAATTTTGGTGTTTCTCCTCAGCACCCCATTTCTCACAAATTCTTCTTACTTCTTTTTCTCTCATCTCAATCTTCACTTCAGCTTAGATTTATGGTCTTCTTGGCCTACACTTGAAAGGGAAAAAAAATGGCCAAGTTTCAGAAACTAAGGTTTGTGACAGAAGTTGCTCCGCCAAAGTTCATCTCTGTGATCAAGCGTCCATTGATTGTAATCCTGGACACTATTAACGAGGAAGAAGCTTACGTCTCCGGTCTTTCTTCCCCTTACGGTAGACCGAGGGATTGAGCATGATGATACGAATCTAGAGATGAACCATGTTGGCAGAGGTTTCCTCATATATATGAGCATGTAACCTTTTTTGCTTTTCTTCTCTGAGGGCTAAACTTTGACTGCAGTTTTTGGCGGTGAAAGATTTTAGTGCTCAAGATATTTGACTTCCGTTCACCCCTCTTCACCACCATTTTTTTATCTGGTGCGAAGAGTGACTGTGTACTTGTGTTTGGTTTCTTGTTTTCGAGGGAACCTTTTGTTTTGTATGGTAGAAGCACTTGATGTTTAAGCAGTGAAATTATAAGATGTGTATTTGGTTTTAGACCTTGCACCAGATTTGCAACTTCAATTTACACTTTGATTTGATTCAGTTGATTATACTGAGGTAGGAAAAATAAGTATCACTGAATAATGGTGCATATCATCTCTGATGATAAAACCTGAACTGTGTTTGGGATTCTCAAGATCTCAAGCTTCAACTTAATAGCATGAAAATTTCCTTAAACTCAGAATCAAACCGTGGTCGGTATTGTCAACATCTCAAGCTTCAGCTTAATTAACATGAAATTTTCCTTAAACTCGCTGTCAAGCTTTTGTGCTTAAGAACAAAGGTTTTTTTTTCCCCCCATTTTTTCTTACTAGAAAAAAGCACTTGAGATGCACGTATATAATCAGCAAAAATTATTTCGTAAAACCAAACTAATATATTTCATTATTAGTTGTCATCACAAGAACAACTATTATTAGTGTTACAAATACCAAATGCAGTTTTTTATTTGTGTTATTTTGGTCAGAATTTGTGATTAAAGTTACAATATAACAAAAGTAAAACCGTTTACCATTTTTTTGTAGAAAATCAATCTTCAAACTTTTAATGATAGTCATTTAGATATTTAAATATGGAATTATTACATCTTTTCATGAAGCATTTTGCTCCTACTTTTAATTGCCTATTTCAAAAGGACATTCATTTGTTATCTATTACCCCCATACTTTATTTGTTGGTAAGTGAAAATTTTTGCTTGATCTATAGTTCCAGATCAATGAAAATAATGAGGTTGAAAAAATTAATCTATTTGTACTTTTTAGATCCTAAATAAGTAGAATGATATTAAGTGCAAACTTTGGGGGATATAGGCTTGCAATTTAGGTAAGTCAAGAATAATAATATATCTCCAACTAAAAGCACTAAAAAAAAATCTGAAACCAAAAGCTATTGGCAAATGGATTCCATGTAGAATTAATTGAGAATAAGCTATTTTGAGTGTCATTTACATATTTGGAGTATTTTTTTGTGGTTATTATACTTTGTCATTGTAAGCCATCCAATTTGAGTTTTATGAACATATCCATATGTTTGAACTTCAAATTCTTTTCTACTTTTTTCTTTTAATTCCCAATGAAATATGTGAAATCTCTCGTATAGAAAGCAATTTTTTTCCATTTGTGGTATATATTAGCATTTTGAACATACTAACAGAATAACTTAACTATTTTTTGGATTATAAAATTTTTTTGTGATAGAAATTATTCATTATTTTTGTTACTGTCAAAATATCACGCTCTTATTAGTTTGATATCTTAAGTTGATTGTCAAGAAATTAAGGAATTATGGATAAATCAAATCAAAGAGACATGTCAAACTATTTGATGAATAGAAAAGTAAAACTTCAAAATAGTAACTGATACAAAAGAGTTATGGATAAGCCAACCCAAAGAGACATATTAAACTATTTGGTGAATAGAAAAGTAGAATTTCAAAACACTAATTGATGAAGAGGATGTAAGGAGAAAGTGTAATCGAGAGTAGATTATTGCTGGTAGGAAGACTTTGATTTAGATTATTAAGGGGATAATATTAGAAGTCGAGTAGGATGTTATAATAGGATAATAATAATCTTCATTGATAATAATAACCCCTCAATTAAAAGGTGATGTGTGATTTATTTAAGAGTAATATAGGTAGATCAAAAAAGTAAGAAGCACCTTAGGAAAATGTTATAGTAAGATAATAATCATCTTCATTGACAATAATAATCCCTCAGTTAAAAGGTGGTGTATGATTTATTTAAGGGTAACATAGGTAGATCAAAAAAGTAAGAAACACATTAGGAAAATCATCCAAACACTTTTATATAGGATATAGATATAGATAAGATATACCAATATGGACATAGTACCCTACAATCCAGGCTTAATAGTAGGAAATACATCCAAGATTATTTTGGTCCCTACATCCTTCAGATGAGTCAAGAGTTTAATCCATCCAACTTAAAGAAAGTGCGACAAGCTGGTCAAACGTGAGTTTGTTCAGCAACTAGAGATTCTCGAGTCTAAATACGCAGGACCATCGAGTGTACCGTGTAAACACTAATTTGGAACACAAACAATAATTTATACGGTACAAGCGAAGGCTTTGTGTAATTCCGTGTCACAAAAAATCGAAGGCTTTCAACTGAAAAAGAAAAGTAAAGATCAATTTAGCTTAGGACATCTGCGTTACCATGGAGATTTCCCTAAGAAAACAACATAATATAGCGTCATAACAATATCCTGGCTGGGGCAGAGCAATTTTGAGCCAGTCAAAATTCTAGTATACAGAAGTGCAAGTACAGAAAATTCCTCGTTTTCCCGAGTCAGGCTGAAAGGTTTAGTAGTTGAGCCCAGATGCAGTAGTTGACAGCTAAAACTTATGGAACACAACTAAATACTTGAATTCTGGCCATCTTGTTTTATCATCTCAGCATTTCAGTAAAATGAGCTGTGGTACAACCTGAAGGCATTTACACCCAGAAGAGGGGAGCCTATTGCTCAGTTGAACAAGCTGAGGCAGCAAAAGGGCTGCATCACATTATTCTTTTTCTCCTTTTGGATCTTTACTCTTCCATGACTTAGTGTGTTACACTATCTTCATTGAATCTGAGCAGTTCAAAACAATGCTGGATATCATGCTCAGTTGCTCTCTACAAAATGGAGCTCAAATCTAATATATACCACTATTTACAAACAATGCAACAGCCACCTGTGAAGGCCAAATCTCCGAAGCTGAGGTCCAAGGCATCCGAGTATAGTTGCCAGTTAGTGAAGATAGATCCAACTCACAGGCCAAGTGCAGTTGAAATTGTGGCAAATTCGCCTCTGAAAAAGAAGGAAAATATGTCTTGACAAAATCAAGATTGTAGGTCAGCTAAAACCAACAACTGATGCCTTCTCTACAGCTTTACTCCAACTTCTTCAACAGCAGCTGCCATTGAGGCTGATGCCTCCTCAAGTGTTCTTTTCTTTTGCAGGGTGTTGAAGGCTTCAATAACATCCCCTTCCACCCAGCCATCAAAGTCCTCTACTCCTATTCCACACTCTAGTCCCGCATTTACCTGTCCATGCAGGCAAAATATGATGTTAAAACTTGGCCAAAGAAATGGTATAGATGTAATTTTATATCCTATTCTGTGATTGAAACAGCATACCTATTATTTTTAATCCCATCCCTATTCCCAATTTGTTATTTCACATAGCTTTTTATCCCAGAGATGTTTTCCATCTCATGTTCAGCTTTCCTATTTTATGCAGAATTCCTCCTAATCCAGAAAATATGATTTTTAGAGGAAAGACAATATACCTCTTTCACAAGTTCCTTAACCCGTCGTAGTGAATCAAGTTTTCCAACATAGACTTCTTTTCCTTTTCTCACAACCCGAACTCCACAGTCTTTCATAACTTTTCCTTCCATTATCATGCACCCAGCAACATGCCCACTTCCACTCTTGAATACTGCTCGCACTTCAGCTGTACCAATCGGTTCTTGTTCCTGGAAATAGCAGAAGCTTTTGCTTAAAGGTTACTGAATACAAATATCAGCATAGAAAAGCCAATAGAATGCATCCACTAATTTCCCAATTTAAACTACAAAAACTAAAAATATCAAGTTTAATGGATAAATTAGTCATTTACATATTTTTCTAGGACAAATCAATTCTTACTTTGCGAGTAATTATACTTAACATGTAGCCCCAAGTTACAAGAAAAATGATACTGGGGATTTTTTGGTCTCAGCCTCCATTTCATAAAACTTGGAAGTTAATTGCCCCCAAGGCAAACAAGCAACACCGAAATGAATGCTTAATTCTTTGAAAAACAAAAAATTACAGAAGGCATAATCTGTACCATATTCAATGTTGACTTGCTCACTGAAAATTGGGGAGAAAAGGAAAACTCATATCCTTGTATCGACTAAACAAGTTTGTTTTACCTCAACAGGCTCCAGTAGTCCCTCCATAGCGCTCCGCATGTCATCAAGAAGTTCATATATAACTCTGTACAACCGAATCTCAATACCCCTGTTCTCTGCATAGCTCTTGACAGAACCAGGAACTTTCACATTGAACCCAAATATAATGGCTTTACTAGCGACAGCAAGGTCAACATCACTGGTGCTCACATCCCCAGTTGCTTGTAGTAGGAACTTCAAAGTCACATTATCTTGTGGAAGGATGTGAAGGGCCTGTCCAACAGCTTCTATGGATCCCTATTCATAATTAAGAATGTTCATCTACATTAATAAACTAATCCTCTGTATATGAGCAAAACCTATATAGCAGATAAGATACAGTTAATTGAGAAGTGAAGGAATTTCCACTAAAGTTGACACACTAATATGCTTGCGTGCACATTTGCGGACATAAGCATGCAAGTACAATTAGGCCAGCAAATATAAGCACTAAGCTCTAAGAGAAACTATCATGACTATAGGACAGCCCTAGCACGAAGAACTTTTAAGCATCAAAGGAATTCATAAAGATTTCACATAAAACATCACCATATTTGTAAAATGCAACCTACCAGAAAGACATAAATAGATTTTAATTCCAGTTTGCAGAGTGCTGGCCAAAAATCAGATGAATCTATTGTTGCTATCACTTTGTACCACAAAATTCCAGAATATAGTATCCTTCAATGTGTCAGAATAACGTCGATGGACAAGAAATGGCATTGCTTTGGTAGATCGAAATGAATATGCTTACCTGAAGATCAACCTTTAGAATTAGATTCAGCTGGTGCAAGTCCAATCCAGCCTGCTTTCCTGCTGAAACAGCAGAAGCCAGGGAAGAAAGCGTAACTTTTCCATCTCCAGCTTTTGCTGACAAACGTTCGTTCCTCAATGATTCAGCCCGTAACTCAGCTTTTTCACGAGCCAGGTCAAGAGACTCGACAACTTCAAACTCATCACCAGCAGAAGGAACAGTATTCAATCCAATGACCTGAGGACACATGCAGGATGGTGTGACAAGTATTGAAGATAAGACACTAAAAATTTCAGACAGAATTAACAGAATGACAAGTTAAGGCAAATTGAGAATTTCCCCCCTTTTTAGCACTAAATTGGTTTTTTGAAAGCAAATTTGAAACCACATATAGAATCTGTTTCAATGAAAAACTAAAACTTTTTTAAAGTACAATCAAGCACACATATATAAGCAGGGAGCCAAAATTTATTGCATGGACAAATTACCTATGGTTAAAAAGAACAAAATACATGCCATCCCAACATATTAGAACTTAGAATCATACATTAAGAGGAAGCACATGGAACCAGCAAGAATTTACACACTCATCACTGTAGTTCAAGAGCTATTTCAAGAAATAATAAAATGTGCATCTTACATTTGAATTGATTGTGAATCTCACGCAGTGCAGGGAGATTAATGATAAGTATCACACAGATGACATCCAACAAAATTGGTGAATATGCATACCTGAACAGGTATAGAAGGCCCAGCTTCATCAACTCGCTTCCCACCATCATCAAATAAAGCCCTTACCTGCCACAGCACAGAATTGGAACTTTTTTGAGATAAAGGTAGACGATTAGATGTATGTCTGAATCTCTAGAAAGCAAAACATTATGATAAGAAAAGAAAAAAGTAAATCTTATTTAATTGATGGCCCAAACTTTCCATCTTATGCCCACCAACCTTTCCAAAAGCTTCCCCACAGACTACTACATCTCCTCTTCTTAGTGTACCATTCTGCACAATGAATGTGGCAACAGGTCCTTTAGATTTTTCAAGACCAGCCTCTATAACCGTGCCCTTTGCATTTCTCTGGGGGTTAGCCTTCAGCTCTTGCAACTGCGGGCAGAGATGGCAGAAAGTCAGAAACAGGGTACATGACTACATGGCACCACATATTCTGAAGAGGCAACTACATTTTCAGACTGGCTAGCAAGAATAGTGCAGAGTGCGAGGCAAGTTTAGCATAACTGAGTAGCAAAGCCATCAGCTAAATATACTAACAACTAATTATAGGTAGTAATAAGAAGGAGACCCATAATCAGCCTAATGTACTTTCACCACTCACAAGAGCATATTGCCAGTTAATCAGTTTAGTGTACTTCCAAACAGGATAGTGTGGACAGAGTTCTAGGTAAACATGATACTACTGAAAAGAGTACCAAAGTGAACAAAGTGCCAAGAAATAAGTCTCTCAGGCTACCTCGGCAACAAGCATGATAGTTTCTAACAAATCATCAATGTTATCCCCTTTGAGAGCACTGATCTGTTAAAAGGAAGAAAATAAATGAGCACTAGCACAATTACCAAAGGATTATTGAGTGATATAAGTACAAATTTCAGCTTGTGGCTTGGGCACCTTAACCATTGGGGTCTGACCACCCCAGTCTTCTGGCATCAAACCAATTGAAGAAAGTTCTTGCATGACTCTATCTGGATTAGCTCCATCCTTGTCAATCTGGACGCACGGAAGGAAAAAATTCGTTATTGTAAGTAGGAAACACCAATTGAGAGTAAATGATATACAAGCCAACACACTGTGGAAAATCTCAGAATAAATGTAAGCGCACTTTGTTTATAGCAATAACAATTGGCACTCCAGCTGCTTTGGCATGAGCAATGGCCTCTTCTGTTTGAGGTCGAATTCCATCATCAGCAGCAACTACAATAACAGCAATGTCTGTTACTCTGGCTCCACGAGCTCTCATTGCTCCAAATGCCTATCGAACCATTCATACAGTTATGTTAGATAATTCATCTTGACAAAGGCCTTTTAAGATATGTCTACAAAATCTCAAAGAAGAGCATTTGACATAAAAATTTAAAAAAAGAAAAGAAAAAACACACTCGCATGAATAAGCAGTTAAAAGTCAGAACCAGTACTACATTGTTAATTACCTCATGTCCAGGAGTATCAAGGAAAACACAGGTCTGTGGCTTGCCATCAAAAGGTACTTGTACCTTGTATGCCCCTATGCCTTGAGTAATTCCACCTGCTTCAGAGGCTGCCACCTATTGTAGGTTGTCTAAGATTTAGTTCCCAACTATTCAGTATCATAACATTAGACAGAATAAGGTACTTCTTCTAAAGTTATCAAATCATAATGACATTACAAACGATGTACCTCAATATGAACATCAATAAAAATAATGGATTCATACCTTGCTTTTCCTGATGCAATCCAAAAGTGTGGTCTGCCAATCCAAAAGAAAACCAGCAATATATTAGCTGGAGCTTAATATGGGATGGCAAATCTAGAATGACTCTGCTAAAGATCAATTAACTGGAAACACACATAATGTTCATAGGCAACAATCAAATAACAAAGAAAGGTAAAATTTTGTTATGGGAAGAAATCATAATAACTTCAAAAAAGGTCCTTGAAACAACTAAAGTACAAGCAAAAAAAAAAAAAAAATTTGTTGCTTACTTTCCCATGGTCCACGTGTCCCATGATGGTCAAAACAGAAGGCCTGTCTTCCAACTTGTCCAAGTCATCTTCATCAAGAATTTCTTTCTTTTTTGCCATTTCCTCCACTTTCACTGAGTCAGCATCAATAACTTCAACACCATACTCCTGACAGATCATCCTCACCATGTCTTTGCTGAGAGTTTGCACACCATCAGGTTTGATTCCCTTTGAGTATAAAGATCTAAAAATTTCACCTTCACTGATGACCAAGTTGTAGGCCAACTCCTCTGTTAGCATGCCTTCTTCGCCAACTTCCAAGATCTCAACCCTGACAGGCGCAGCATCTTTAGCTGCCTGGAGTCGTGCAGCTTTACGACTTGCCTTTGTCCATTTTCTTCCTTTCCTTGCTGTGGCTGCACCAGGAATTGAAACATCAAGCTCTGGAATGTCCTCATCAGAAATATCATCAGCATCAACTATGCGCTTGCGTAGGCCTCCAGATGAACCACCCTTTTTACGAAATTCATCCTTGGACTTTTCATCCTTCAACTTTCCATCCTTCAATTTTCCAGGTGCACGACCCTTTCCTGGTTTTGGCGGGGCTAAAACAGCTTGAGCAATCAAAGGATCGACAACTGGTTTCTTAGAAGCAAACTTGTCAATCAATATTGGCTTTCTTTCTTTGGTCTGAGCGGAAGAGTCAGTTACATTAGCAGATGAGGGCTTTGCAGCAGCTCCAACATCCTTTAGAATGACAGGTTTTCTGGCCACAGGGGGAGGGGCAACAGAAGGCTTCGCTTGTAACCTTGGTTGAACATTTTGAGGCGGCTTAGGGGGTCCTAGAGGAGAAACAGTTCGAGATTCAATCTTCCCTGCAACATCAGTTTTTGGCTGTTGCTTTGCAGGTTCCACAACTTTCTGTACACTGCCAACAGGGTTCCCCTTTCGCCACACACTCTTCAATGTCTTAGACTTCTTATTGGAACTGGATCCTGAATTTGCTAAATTACCATCACTTTTGTTGGCACCACCATTGGCTGTTGATTTACTAACTGAAACACTAACCTTCTTACTTGTTTCCAGTTTCTCAGCCTTCTCCAGTACCTCGCCAAGGGACTCAATCACTTTATTTCTCTCTTCTTCATCATTGTTCACCTTTTCATCTTCAGAATCCGAGGTAAGTTTGGATCCATTCCAATCAAGAGAATCTATTCCTAAAAGGTTTTCAGCTCTAGAATCAGATTTTAACTGAGGCTTTGGAGCTGGCTTAAGTACAAGATCAGCATCATCACCACTACTTCCTCTAAATGTGGAATCAAGGGATATGGACGTACCCTGATCAGAAATATACTCGGTGGTCACTGAGAATCTACAGACCGATACATATCTCCATTTCTTACCAACCCAAATTCTCGGAGAAGTCCTATAATTCCTAGAGTATGAAACCCGCTTAATCAATGAAAATGAACCTTCAAACTTCCCAAAAGAACAAGTGCAAGTGCAACCACTTCCCAAGTTCACTAGGGAAGCAATAGCAGCCATTGTTCTTTAACCTTATCTTAATCCTATCATGGACTTTTTCTTTATAGACCTCTATAACAACACCCCTCCAATGCAGCAATCCACACAAACCGCTTAACAGTTATCTTCTGAAAAACCAAGTAACCTGTTTGAATTCACAAAATTTACCTCAAAATCGACAGTGGCAAAAAAAAAAAAAACCCAAAAAAGTCCAACAATTTCTTGAACACAAAAGGGGAATTTCTAGTGATTATCTTAAAAGAAGGTGGGAGGTGCGGAAAGGGCTGGTGAATAAAAGTGAAAAAATGAAACCAAACTTCTTATCATGAAGACAAACATAGAAAACCCAGAAAAGCAAAAGGTGCACTCTTTTCAGGGGATGAGAAAAGTTCTCACCTTGGTTTACAAAATTGTAACTTTGTCTGTCCAGAAGAGTTGGATTGGAACTGGCCTTGAGTTTATTCTTGCAACTTCAAGCTATAATGTGTATTTTTTTGAGAGCGAGTGAGAGAGAGGAGAATGATGAAAGGAAATTCAAAGAGGTGTGTGTGGTTGAAGGGGAAAGAAGTGTTTGGTGTTAACCGGAGGGGCTTGGACAGAAGTGGGAAATCATAGGACTGGGACACTGGCCTGTGTGGCTGTCTCTCTACCTGTCATATTACTCGTTGTGTGATAGGCTTCTGGCTAAGGTTTACTCCCACTCTATTTTCATAAGCTTTTATACATATCGCCACAAATATTTTCTTTTTTTTTCTATTTTCTATTTGTAATTGTGGTAGACTGATATGTTATATTTACAAATAAAAAAAAAAAAAAGAACTTTTGCAACCAGTTAACTAAGTTTTCTTAATCTAAAAAAGTATAATTCATGAAATTTAACTAAATAAAAACTATTAACTGATAAAAAAACCCATTAATCATAAACTAATAACACTTTTACAATCCAAAGAAAATTTGGATATCAAGAACTTTGGACTGCTATTTTTTAGAATTTTTATAAAAAATATACTATTATAATTTAACATATATGAGATAAAAAAGTGATTTTAAAAATATGCTCATGAAAAATATAATATTTTCTTGAAAGAAAAATCGCAATCCGGACAAAACCTTCATAAAGGCTGGAGCTAAGCCCCAATTTCACCACAAAAAGCATTCATGTGTCACTATTTGGATAGAAAATCTCCTACATTTTCAATGTTCTCATGCAATGATTTTGTGGCCAACAAATTCATCATGTTGTTTTCCAGCTTCATCAAGTCCTGGTGGCCTTGTGGTGAGTGCCTTTTCCTTGGATAGTACTAGTACAGTAGTACTCCAGTAGTAGTTGACTAGTGAACCGGAAATTATCTTAGCAATTTTGCCGGGCATTTCATGCTGAACGGCCCGAATTTTTTTGTCTCTCTTGCACGGTTGCACCTCCCCACTCTCCTCCCTCCTTTCCCCTTCAAATTCTTGTCCCGCAGCCGGCGCCACACAACAACCCATCGTTCCTTTATTTCCCAGGACGCCCCACCAAGCAACCAAGTGGACAATCAGATTTTCACCTCATTAGAACAACTCTCTGTCAAAGAAGAAAGCCCTTTTGTTCCCAGGTGTCTGTGATCGTCCACTATCCGCCCCTCCCAAGAAAATAAGGCTATGTTAGATACAAGAAGGTAGACTAAATTTTGCACATTTTTCCTTTTTCTCAAACTTAATGCAATGTTTTCATATGCTTAGGATGAGCGCCAGTAGGATTTTTGCAATTTGAGGGTTCCTGCTTTTGCTATTGTAAGTCTTGTTTGAAGCTCTAAGCAAAAGATGTTCTTTTTAGGTAGTGACTTTGATTACTGACAATAGTCTGTTGATGTAATACTAGTATTGTAACTATATGATGCATCAACATGATGAATGGCTAAAAGCACTTGAGGAAAGTCATCAAGAAACAATCTTTATTACATCAAAAGATAATATGTGAACAATATTGGAGGATGTAGATTTTGTCCTCGCATAAAATGGTAATATCAATAATGCAGAGTCAGAATTTGCATTCAATCTTTAAAAGTAAAATGACACACAACACCATTGGCATGAAATATATCCCCCCTTGTACTTCATTCTGGCAAGTTAACTTGTTACAAAAGGGCAAGGGAAAATCTCTGAGATGGTTTTACAATCTCTCAAGAATATCAGTTTGATGGTTGAAAGTTAACATAAAGCACTGGTCATGAACTTGTATGCATGTATTAAGATCGTATAGTATGATATGAAGCCTTGACCTCTGAGAGAAACACTCACAAGGTATTTATTTGAGTTGATTCAAAGGCATAGAAGTGAAACACTCCATCTATAGGAATATTTCCTCGTGTCTTACATGGATGACTGTAACTTGGCAGTTTAGAAGGTACAAGTGGTTGGCTGCGCGTACTTTGCTTTTAAGTGCATAAGTATTCCAAGAAATGTAGACTAGAGAAGAAATGGTGCATGAAGATGTCATGTTCTTTGGATACCTATTACGAGATAGTTGATTCTGAATTGAAACACTAGATGTATGGGAAGCTGAAGCTTATTTATAGCTGTAGTATCTACATCGTGGAAAATGTGGTAGTTCTATCATTCCTAAATGATTTTCGTGATTTATTGCACTTTTTTATCTACTGGCACAAAGAAGGGATAGACATTTTGTGGTGTTTACAAACTTTTAGGGTTTCTAATAGAAGGAAAATATAGAAAATTATCCAATTACAACCTTGAGGCATTGGGTGCCCACTGGCAGGGAATTTTGCAGACACTGAAGTTTACTTAACTTCACTAATGGCAGAGAGCAGATGCATTGTTGCGTGCACTTTGTGTCAGTGACAATTAAAAAAAAAAAACCAAAAAGAGAAAGTAGAAGAAACATTTCTGTTTTTATTTCCCCTTCCTTCTCTTTTTTAATTCGATCTTTCTGTCTGGTGCCTTTATTCACAGAATATGTGGCCTTTTCTAAATGCTGCTTCATGTTACTTTACCTCATTTCACAGTTATTCTTCTGCTGTGAAGTGCCATCTAATATCTTTTCCTAAGCTTCAACATATGTTGTAAATTTGCATTCTTGTGATAGATAATTACTTTATGGAATGGAACTCCTGTCGTAATGTGCTTACTTATTTTTGTTACCAATTATATAGTCTCTGGGGGCTACATTGCATAATGAAACATCATTTTCAAGTCGAGAAAAGGAAGGGACTGAGAAAAATCCAATGTCTGATTATACTGATGGCTAGAATTGTCAGCTCTCCACCTATAACATGTTAACTCTCTTGATAGCATAGTATCACTTTTGCAGTTCAGAGCCTCTTTAACAGGTCACAGCAACAACTAGACTGTTTCCTCTCCAGCTTGTTGTCTGAGGAAATCAGACCCATTGCATGCCAGAAGTATGTGCATCGCTGCAATGGCCCTTTAAATGCTTGCCCTGTTATTTCATATTATTTGTGCAGTAAGGATTGGGACTAGAGTAGCTCTGGAAATTTTGACTATTAACTTAGTGATTCTGTTAAAAGAAGAAAAAAAGTTTCTGCTTTATGTAGCTTGCTTTTGTTTTTCCTTTTCAAATTGCAGCCACATGAATACATGTGCGTCATAGTTTTTTACCATATTCATCAACTACTCTAGGAGAGTATAGTTCATAAAATTAGGCAAGTAGAATGGAGAAATATAAATTCATCTTTATGCACTTTTTAGAGCTGGAACAATTTCTTTGTCTTTCTCAAACATATGGCTTTGTTCGACTGAAGTTTCCTCACGTCATTCTTCTTTTAAATATTCCATACAAAATTTTCTTAATTATTCATTTCAGGTTATTACTCACAATCTCTGAAGTGCGTCTTTAAATTCACATTGATATCATGGTTTCCTTATGTTATTATATGCAAATGCCCTTTAATCATTGTCATAGTACTCAAAATGGAGATTAAACAATATTTTTATTCTAGACCCATTACAAACCATGTATGAGGTAAGTTGATTATATGAGACATACTCATCTCGTAAATCTCTCATTGAGTTGCCTTTACTTTTTGCACGTGTTAATATCCTGGACGCCTCATAGTTCATTTTAGAGAATAAGTTTGTAAGTTGAACTTGTTGGCAATGTAATTACCCATTGAATTGCTTTTTCTTAATAAAGGTGTTGCATTGTACCTTCTTTTCCTACAGGAACATAGATTCTAAGTAGGGGGAGTAATTGGGGCTTCAGATGTCCCCCATCATTGCAGTTATTGTAAAAAAATGCAAAAAAGGCACGTAGGAGCAATTTCTAATGGGCTCACTAAAGAAAGCTGACGCCTCCATTTGCATGACATTTGCAAGTAAGATGGTTTCTATTATCTCTGTTCTTCAGTTTAGTGAGAAAATGCATGCATAAGTATCTCAGTTTATTTTGGAAAAACTTTGTTGGTATCCTAACTATATAAAGGTGGGACTTACACCTAGCTACAGTACCGAATTGTTCACTATGCATTTAGGGGAACCGTTTTTTTTTTTTTGGGGTGGGGGGGCATTGGTGTCTTTTTGGGTAACAAATCAGTGTGAAGACACTGAGCATTTCTTTTTTGTGCTGCAGTGGTGAAAGTTGCGCTTTGCCCACAGTTTTCTCCACTATGCTCCGGAAGCCACATAATTCTCTCTCTATCTGAATGTGCCTACCCCATACCCCCATTTCTTCTCCTTCGACTGCCACCTTCTTCTCCTTTGACTGCCACCTTCTTCTCCTTTCTTTACTCTTACCTGACGAACAGAAAAGGACCATGTGACACTGCTTTAATTTTGCTGAGAATGCTTGTAAATCAGCCAACTATTGTTGTCAGACCCTCCATCTTCGTTCCCTTTCCTTTGTCGGGCTCCTTTGACCACCATCCTTCTGCCCAAAGTAAGTTTTTTTTCCTTGCCCCCCCCGGTCTTTTCTTTTTTTGTGGTATCTAATTTGATTGATAAGTTAATTTGTTGATTTCTTTTCTTTGTCTGTTAATTTGCTTCCATATTCTGGTTTCCTTTTCAGTTTGTTTGGTTCAATCAATTTACAGTCTTGTTCATGCTTTATTGACTATCTAATTAATCTGGGAGAGTTAGGTAGCACTGCAGGTTATGGATATTGTACAAAATTCAGACTATTGGTTCATTTGGATTGAGGAATTCGATGAAGGATCTGAAATCTACCCAAATTGCTCTTATTGTTTAGATTGCTTAACGGGCATTTGGTTTTGTAATTTATTAATTATCTAAATGCATTTTAAACACTAGAATAATTGGTAATTTATAAATCCAAATATCTCTTAAGTAATCTAAACAGCTAGAGGGATTTGATAGGATTTCAAATCTTTCATCGAATCCTTCAATCCAAAGGCAGCCTATATTTCTGTCTCACATTCAAGGAGGGTGAGGCACAGGGGAGTGGGGGATTGACTTTTACCAATGCAAATCAGTCTAGACCTTGTGCTTTGCCTTTATTTATCCATAGAAAAAATCTTATGTGCATATATTTGGTAAAGATGCATTAATTTTTTTTTTTAAATCATTGTAGAACATGGATTTTTATGATGACAAAAATGACTCTAGCATGGGTGATGGTAATGTTGGTGTGGACTTCTCTAGATCATCTTACTTTTCACTTTCAACTCTTGTATACCAATACAGGATTTCCTTTCCTTAATGGTATTATGGTGGTCACAGTTTTATTAGGGAAACTAATGCCAAAATATAGTGCATTGCTGATGAACCAATATGTTTGATAATGTATATGTGGATGTCTTATCTGGCAAAAGGAGCTCAAGTACTAAATTACTATTGATAAATCTGTAGATTTTAACTTTTATGACTGTTTCTCCAATTAAAAACGATGCCTTGGCTTTTTAATTCAAATCTTTAAAATTCTTATTTTTATCTTCCAAAAGCAAAAGTGGACGTGTGAATGTCATGATTAAATAGTTAAACTACTGAAAAGCATTGTATGAAAACTACAAAGTCAAGGGATATTAGTTACACCAATATTCAGCTTAATGGAAGATTGGTTCAGGTGTTGATTGAGAATGTTTTTATCTTTATCAAAAAACATATTTCATTGGTTTTGGTACTGAAGGAGTGAAAGTTGTTGTTGGTGTGGCCAGGCTTTTGAGGCAATACTGTTTCTATTGGAGTTTCGAGGGGCCAAAGGCCGCATTATCTCGTGATCATGTAAACCCTTTGCTATGAGCACCACTTGAATTAGTGCATATATTGAATTCTAGCTAGCTATAATGGAAGGTGTTACACTTTGCATGAGATATTTTAGTAGTGCAAAAGATTCAATTTGTTCAAAAGAGAATGCTAGGTATCTTGCTTCAGGGAAGAAAAGGAACCATTTTTTGTTAAAGGAATTTTTAGCTGTTAATTCTGTTTTATGTTTTGACATTTTAATCACTGCATAAATGAATTCAGTCATTTTGTTTTCCCCTCTGTTCTTTGTATAAGGCAGTTTCTATGTGGTGGTATGATGCACTAAACTTTACTTCCATGGTCTGTTATCGTGGTGTTGCTTAGGTGTTCTGCAGTAGTAAGTTCAACTTTTCACATGACTTTTAGCGAAGACATAATGGAAGCATCAGCAAGCTATCTTTGAAGTTTTCCTTTTGAAAAGGGGGAAAAAAGCTTTTGGTAATTCAATTTCCCTGATTTTGCTTTTCTCTTGCTTTTTGTCAATAGCTGGTAGCTATAAAACAATGATAGCAGTGGTTAGCCTTGGCAATTGTAATGTCTAAGTTTATAATTAGGTGACTGAAATTATTGGATGAGTGATAATTAGACAGTTTTCTTGGGTGCTGCTAATTGGAATAGATTAATTTGTTGGTCTTATAAGTTATTGGGTTCTGCCTTCTTGGTGCTCTCGATTGGCCATGGAATTGCAATAAGGCCAAGCTGTTATTCTGTTATGCACTCGAACTTGTTTGATTGCGCCTCATGTATTTGTTGGTTTGCTTATATAAGAACTGGTTTTAGGCTGTTTTTCTATACATCTTATTGTTTTGTGCAGGTTGCATTTGAATCACTATGAATCATGAGTATAGCCTTACTAACTTGGATAATTGGTATCCCTACGTAAAAATCAATGCATGTAAACTACTTTTAGACTTAGGCCTTCCTCTTTTTTTTTTTTTTTGGGTAAAAAAGAATTGGGCCTTCACTATACTATGATAAGTATAAAGATGTCTTGAGTAATTCCCTGATAAATTAGATCTAAAGTGATTCCTCACCTGTCCTGTCAACAGCCAGTTGAGTGCTTGAGTCTAGATTCCTATGCTCATGTGAACGGCCGGGCATAATTCTAAAAGGATCCATTCATGGGCCTAACCGGATATGGTTTGTGCACAAACAAAACAAAAAATAGATTTTTAGTAGTACATTCCAGTGCACATTATGCCAATAGGTCCACCCCCAACTCTAGTTGAGAAGCGGAGTCACCCTTCTTTTTCTTTCTTTTGGTTCTTCTACCTTTCTATGTCTATCACCAGAAAATCGATTGTATAGTATGATTATTCCTGCCTCTGGCCGGTGCTAATTTTGCAATTTTCAAACAAGAGAGATTTAAAATTCTGAAATCTTTGTGTGTAATATATCTTTCATTTATCAATTATGTTACTGAGGACTGATTCATAAATTTGTTTGTCAATTTATGATCTAGACAAAAGAAAGGTTGTTTAGGAACCAAATATTGGTGGCACTGCAAGTCTGAAAGTTGGCACCTGCAGATTGAGGAGTTTGATGGAAGTCTTGAAAGCCAGAAAGTGTGCAACTGTATGTATCTAGGTGTGTTAATATCTTATTTCAACCAGTATTTTATTTTGTAAGAAATGCCAAGTAGTCAATGCCCTTTAGCCTGTTGTCTAGCCCATGACACCATGTAAACTTGATAATGTTGAATTTAACTCTTCTACGCCTAATTTGATGCTGATTCAGTGTCTATTACCATTGATTGTGAAAATCATTTGATGCTGTTTTCTGTTACCGTTCATTGGGAAAATTATTAGAGTCGCATATTGGTTGCTTAATATTTATTCTGTCAGTTTACTACATTTAAGCATCTTAACATTTTTAGATGATATCTTTAAAAAATTATCAATGTGCGAGGGCAATAATATTGTAAAATATAAAATCATTGCTTACTGTTTATGCAATTAGCAGTTTAGGACTTGAAGAGATATTTTTCACAAATTTCTCTTTCTCCAATTTTTTGGCCACTAAACATTTGGGAATCTAAAGATATTGCAATTACTACATTTTTTCAGCCTAAAATCCTCTTGTTCTCTCATTTCGTGATTTTCTTTCATTGCAGATGCAGCCACCATTCTCATTTTCCCCATCTTTTTTCCATTGCAGATGCAGCAACCAATCCCATAACCAAAAAGATAGTTTTCCAGAGTCATAGTATTGTAGAGAATCTGCTAAAATTATTGCAGAAAAAGATTGCAGCTACCTTCATTGAAAAGCAAAAAACTCAAAGCTCTCCTTAAAGTGGCTGTAGCAATGTCTGCTGAGATTGTGGTAGGCAATGAAGATCTTTTGACAATCATACTGTCAAAATTACCAGCAAGGCATCTGTTACAATTTAAACTTGTCTCAAAACAATGGCATGCTCTCATCTCAAGTTCCAGACTTGCCCTTCTGCACTTCAATCCCAGTGCCATCTCCGGCTTGTTTTTCAACACAAGAGCAGGAGGTCAGCTCATTCCTCTCCGTGGTGATTCTGTATCAGTTAAACCCCCTCTTGCAAAGCTTCTTCACATTAGCCAGGGTATGGAAATTTTGCACTCTTGCAATGGCTTATTGCTTTGTGGTGATACTCGGTTGAACGTTTCGAATGACATCGTCAGTCTCTACCTATATAATCCAACTCTTGGTTGGTATATTCAGATCCCGAGCTCTGAAGGCATGAGGAGAGACTCGTTTTATGGTGCTTTCAATGAGCATTACTGGAATTTGGCTTTTGATCCTGTTGAAGCATCCTCCTATAAGATCATTCATTTTTCTCGTTCTAAATTTGAGTCCAGTGGCTATCGTTATAGTATTGAAATCTATTCATCCGAAACAGGATTGTGGAAGTTAGTCAACAATGATATATGTTCAGGAGATCGTTTGAAATTGCCCTTTAAATCTTCCAGAGGGGTTCTCCTGAATGGGAAAATTTTTTGGCCTGCTTATTGTTGTCAAACTACCTTGTGCTTTGATGTGGCTAAAGAATCAATAAAGTCTGTACCCATGCCTCCATATGTACATTGGGTGTTCTACCCTTCATTTTTTGTGGAGTCTGGCGGTCATTTATATTATATTGGGCATCAAGAGTCAAAATGTCTTGTCCATGAGATGGAGGATAGTTGTTCCGGGTGGCTTCTCAAATATTCTGTTGATATGGATGCAGTATTGGGTGCATGTCCATCAACGGTTAGGGAGAGAGCTGTGTCCGAGAAGTGTCCATATCTTGTGCTCTCCTTCATCCATGGAGAGGATCAAAAAGATGAATTGGTGATTTACATTGCTGGTTGCGCTGTGTACTATGACATCAACCAAATGAGTTGCAGGAAAATTTGTGATGTGAATGCCGGTTGCTTTGATAGTTTTCGCATCAGAAGATATAAAGGGGTTGAAGTTCATAAACACATTGAGAGCCTGATAACCCTTCCTGGATGTCGTTTCTAGTCTTGCTTTACATGTCAGACATATCAGTATTTGGGATCATAGAGAATATTAGTTGCTTACTTTCTGTGCGTATATTTAGGAAATGTAGCTCTTTGCATTATAACTGGTACTCTCAGATCTGGAAGGGCCATTTCAGTCAGTAATATTGAGCTGCTTGCAAAATATGGGTGAAATTATCCTAGTTCAAGAAATGATTGACCTCTCAAGTGATGTACTGCACACAAGTAAACAACGGAACATTTTCAGTTTCACTGTTTGGTGCGAGAAGAAATTTGCCTGATCAATCATTGATTTTGAGAAGGGAGCTGATGGGCAGTCTGAGGTTCAGATCATGTAGTGTTTAGCTGGGGCAACAATCTCAACGGATCAGCATGTTTTTCTTCCCTGTTCCTTCCCCTCCTTTAGATGCTCTTTCTTGAAGAACTGCCGCAGTAATATGTGCTGGTTGAAGGCTGAACATGTAAAAGAATTGTTGACATGTGGATTTGTACCTTTTATTTCTGTATCTTATATCTACCAAACGTCTTTTGTTGTGTCCAATTGCTACATTCCTTCCCTTAAGACGACTATGCTTCTATCAGGTATTACTTTCTGGAAAATCCCATTACTCTGATTTATTTCAGCTGGTGATTGATTTACTTGATCTATGGAAAAGGCGTGGAAGTATTGTGTCACGCTTTCCAACCGCCACTGCGCTGTATCCTCTATGACCAGAGGCGCACAGGTTTCTACAGTCTCCTATGTTGCCCCTCGAGTTAGTTTCTTTGTTGCCAAAAGCGTGATATAGTGTAACTTGTCAACATTTATTCAGCCCTTTAAATAATCAATGAGTACCTGCGCGATGTGCCTACAAATTACAAAAGCGTGATGGATCAATCAATCTGTCTTCGTCATGTATTTCTTTTGGTATTTAAATATATGTTTTTAATTTTCTTTAGTTATTTCATATGAATTAGGATTAACGTTGTATGACAATCTCAATCGAAATATTTAAGAGTGTAAATATGCCATTATGAATGAAATGGTTTACAAGTGACCAAAAATCTACATCTAATTTGATCAAAAAAAAAAAAGAAAAGAGGGGAATTCATGGTAAACAAAGATTACATATCACGTTAATCTATTGAATTACATTTCCATTTTCATCAAAAAAATGTTTCATCAGATGCAGTCTGCAAAATCTTCCTTTTTTTTTTTGAGTTATTTAAAGAAATTATGGTCCAAATACTTGTCCTTTTTTTTTTTTTTTTTTTTTTGAAAGAAGACTAAGTTCTGAGGCACAAGGTGCAACTACTTTTCCATAGAATCCCGTTACTACAAAATTCCTTATTTTTCGAAAGAACAAGTTCTAAGGCACAATGTACAACAGCTTTTCCATAGAATATACAGTTACCAGAAAATTCCTTTATTTTTATTTATTTTAGTTCTTCATTCTTTCTCTCCTAGAGTAATCTGCAAGCATCCTCCGTCGCGGGAAAATCAGTCATCCCGTTTTTCTGCCTGAAACCTAGGTGCCCCAATTTCCCATACTCCCCCGGCCGATCAATTTAATTCAAATCAGTAAACCAAGCCCTCGAAGAGGATGGCAGAGAAATTGGCCCCTGAGAAGCGGCATAGCTTCATCCACAACGGTATTCCTCTTTTGATGATTCTTCGATTCCCAACACGTTCTCCGTGTAGAAATTGCTGATTTTTTGGTGGGTGATTAAATCTTTGCAGGGCAAAAGGTGTTTGAGTGGGAGCAAACGCTGGAAGAGGTGAACATTTACATCACACTTCCCCCAAATGTTCCTAAGAAGCTATTTTACAGCAAGATTGAAGCTAAACATTTGGAAGTTGGGATCAAAGGCAACCCTCCTTATCTTAATGTCAGCCCTCTTTTTCGTTTTGTTTTCACCCCCTTTTTCACCGTTGTGGTGTTAAAACAGCATTTGAGGAATTTGATTATTTATTAGGATTTTGCTTGTTCTCAAAACACACAAAAAAAAAAAAAAAAAAAAACTTTCGTTAGAACATGCCGTAAAGTAATTGCAAAGTTGATTTCTTTTTCTTTGGTCTTTTGCAGCATGATCTTACTAGCCCAGTGAAGACTGATTGTTCATTTTGGACTCTAGGTAATTTCTTCATATATTTTCTAGTGCATAAGGAGATTCTGTTTTATAATATGCTACTGAATTCGTGCCTTTTGTTTTAGTGCCCATTTGTTGTATGTGTGATTTCTTGAATTGTGTTGAATTTGGCTTGATATGGAGGGTACTTGCTCAGATGTCTTGCAAGAGCTTTAATTGTCCGGTATTTGAGCTGAATGGCTTGAAAAGATGTGAACTCTATGAGGGAACAGGGTTTGATTCACGCACTTGCATTTTAGCTTGAGCCAATGTATCGGAATGCTTTGTAGATGTGTGTTAATGTTCTGGATACTAATTGTTTGGTTTTACTATTGGTGGTATTTTGTGAATTAAAAGATTATCTATGTGTGCTGACTGAAGAATTGGTTCATGGCAGAGGATGATACAATGCACATAACTCTGCAGAAAAGGGATATAGGTCAGACATGGTCTTCTCCAATAGTGGGACAAGGCCAGTTGGATCCTTACACCACAGACATGGAACAGAAGCGCCTTATGCTTCAGAGATTTCAAGAGGAGGTGTGCACTTTCTAATCTTACACAACTTCTAATTCTTAAGTTGTTGCTGTTTCTCTGGTTTTATCCGATGCATTTAGCGTGTTCATTCCTAGCTCACTGCTTAGATTTCTCATGGATCCAGAAATCATGCATGTTTCAATGCATGCATGTCAGTGATTTGTTTAGCTTGATGTTTATTAAGCTGATTCTTGGACCCAATTTGTATCTGTCAGTTCCTAAGTAGCTTTGACCCAATAATTTTACTATCTTGAAGTTTGATTCTGGTTCAGTTTTGTGGAAGCATTAAAAGAAACAGTTGAACTATAAAATTTGAAAACTGGAGTGGTTGGTTTTTTGCTTCTATTCCTAAAGAAGTCTCCATGTTATACTTTGTCAAAAAGCATCTGGTCTTTGAAGTGTTGGGCAAAGAGTTTACAAGAACAATTATGGATTCACTTAATTTCCATTGCTAGATTTAAGAATTTACAAGTATTTCAAGACTTAAAAGACATCGCATGCATTTGGAACAAAGAACAGCTAACACAGAATCAGATGGTGCGAGAAACACTTATCCAAATTCCCAAGATTTCAAATGTCGATTAAATTATATCTATTTGCACTGTGCAGGATATCTTGAGGCAACTGATTGAGTATATCTCTTCAGAATTTCCTCACATTCTTTTCTTTTTTTCCCTGTTACTGTTGCTTTGGCCAAGTTAGCTTTTGCACCTGTTATAATAGTACTATATTAGAGTGATAAAAAGTGCATCTACCTTCACTATTCTCAACTTTATAGTAGCTAGACTAATTGTTGATGATAAGCATTGGGGTAATGCTGCCTTCTGATTCTCCTTGGAAACTGCTGATAGCTAGTAAACTAGCATATAACTATATCAGTCTCTGCATTGCATTCATTTATATATGCTGACATCTTTAAGAATTGTCTCTTTGAACGTCTAACACTATTCAACTGTGTCACGCGGAACACCTAAGAGAATGGACAGATTACACATATATCACTGGTTTTTTCCTTAGTTTGTCTTAAAGCAAACCTCTTGTTTCAATAGGGGCAACGTTATCTCTGATTTCAGCTACTTATTTCTTACAGAAATTTTAACTTAACAAATCCTCTGTGCAGAACCCAGGCTTTGATTTCTCACAAGCTCAGTTCAGTGGGAATTGTCCTGACCCAAGAACCTTCATGGGTGGAATACGCTCAAGCTGACAATGCTTGGCTCTGTCAAAGATTTGATATTTGGTACTGATGTAGTATGAAACTGATATCTTCCACAGATTGTAAAGTAATATGGATCTGTATTCTGTATCCCTGGTCGGGATTTCAGTTTGCTGTTGTCGCATGCTGCTCATATTTTCTGTAAAGAATCCTGGTTACTAGCTGGATTTTGCTTTGTGTTTGTATAGTATTATTGTGTAGCTAGAAATGTTCTTATTGTCGTTCTGAAGGGGTTTATTTCAGTTTGGGTAAAGTGCTGAAAACTCCTGTGGTGCTGATGAAAGTCAGAAAGTCCCCCCTTATCGTTTAAAAATGTACACAAAAACTTCTCATGACGCAAACTAATGCAGAAAAATGTCCACAAAAACTTCTCATTAGCCTACAGCCGGCTAATGTTACCTAGAAATGATCTATACGCGATCAAAAAATGAAAAAAAGAAAAAGAAATACTTTTATCCAGATTGTATCAATTTTTATCCCTCGTTTTATTAATCTTTTTTTTATTTCCTTTTCCTTTTTCTTCAGTATCGCCTCATCCCACCAACACTGCGATGTCCCCATCTCAATTTCGTGTATGTCAGTATTCATTCGATCATCAACACCATTGCTGTGGGAATTAGGTTGATTTCAGCTCTTGATTCAACCACAAGTAGTTGTGGTTGATTGATTACCTACTTTAATGACTTTAATAAAGACTTCTTCTACCAAGTAATCAACTGAAACAAAGAGCCTGGCATGCCCATAGACACTGGTCCCAAGATCAAACCACACGAGCCATTAATTTTATTCGGACAATAGTTTCCTAATGCTGTCAAATGAGCACACTGATTTGTTTTGCACTCAATTTAGTAGTATGTGATTGCATACATTCACATTTATCCTGCATTACTGCACGAGTTATTTGACTTGGTTTGCACTCAGTTTTGTATCTAACTGAACACATTTTTACATTTGGTGTACTTGTATTTAGACACTTTGAATAAAATGGTCACAAACTCAATTTGCAACCTTCTTTCGAATTCACAATCGACAATGAAAAGTTTGAAACAAGAATATGAAGCATCAAACATTAGCACGAGTTATATTTTGGGTAGTGGGTTGAAATTACAGTTGATCCTCTTTCCTTCTGGCTGATATGTGTTAATGTACAAAACAATGGACTTATCCGACCTATTAACCTGCAAATACTAACATGAAACTATCATTAAGCATGACTAAATTTGAAGGATATGGCCTAGAGTAGTAGATCATACGGAGTATTATTTATACTTAGAAGGTAATTAATTAATGTGTTGAGGACATAGATGAGCCAAATTATGCTATTTATTTTCTCGATAATTAAAAAAAAAAACTTCTGTTCTGTATTCTTAGAACACGTGATAGAAGATAGGTTTGGATGTAAATTATATACTAAAAAATTTTAAATTTCTTGATTAAAGGTCTTTGAATTCAAGAACGAATCTTATATCTAAAATTTAAAGTGAATCCAATCTCTTATATCTTGTAAACTTTCTAAATATTGTAAAATATGACAATTTAGAATGCGTATTGAGAAATAGTTTACTCATCAAAGAAACCCAATACAAAGGCAGAAGAAAAACAAAAATGGAAATCCGAAACAGCCTAGCCAGGGGTTTGACCGGCAGTAAAAGGGAATCAATACCCCCTGTTCCCCTATTGGGCACTGAAAACTGAGCCCCCACCCAAAATAAAAAAAAAGAACAGAAACGAAAAGAAAAAGGAAAAATGGGGGCATTTGCCCGAATAGCTGAAACCCCTAAATTCTAAGAAGTGTACTCGTACCAGCACCTACTGAAAGAGGAAGAAAGAGTGAAAGATCATGAAAGACGAAGCTGTGAGCTCATCACGGGACCCGATTGTACCCCGGAAATCTTCTTCTCCTCCCCCTACTCCCACCCCTGCTGCCAGGTAACTCCCCTTTCCTCCAAAACCCTACTTCCCAATTTTATTTCTGCTTGTTCTTGCAATTTTCTTGTTAATTGGTTGGGTGTTCCCACGTGGGTTTTTTGAATTGATGTGAATTGGTTTTTAGGATTGTGGTTTGAGGGTTTAGTATTTGAGAAAGGAATGGAAAGGAGAATTTCGTCTGTTTTTTGATTTGGGTTTTGAGGTTTTAGATCATTTTTGTAAATTCAGGTACTCCTTTTTGAGTTCATTTTGCAAAGGTCATTTCTTTTTCTGTATATTCGTTGGGGTTCCTTCCCCTTTTACTTTATAGCATGCTGTTTAGCTGGGAGAGATGTAAATGGTTTCTGCTTTTAGGGGGGATTTTTTGCTAGCTTTCAATTTCACAGCATGGGATTGGATTTTTGACTTATGGTTTTATTTTAGAGAAGTTCAGTCAATTTTATTTTCTTTATAGTATTAAGTACTTTATGTATTATTGGAAGTTTATATATGTTTATTTAACTTTGTGGTTGGATATTCACGAGATAGTTCTGCGAGGATTGGCCTACAGGAGCAAACACTTGAAATGTGCAGATTGAGCTTGACATTATCTTGGTCATTTGCAGCTTTATCTTTTTAATCGGATCTTTTGTATTTGGATTCATGTTAGCTGCTATAGCAAATGGGCTTTTGAGAATGATGTCTGTAGTTTATGTCATTGTGGTGTTTTGTTCTTAAGGAGTGAATTTTTCATGATAATCGGAATTGACAAAGTTTTGCTGCTTCCCTTGTAGTTGGTGCTTCTTTGATTTTATGGGAGTTAATCAATCACTCGATTCTTCTATCAGTTCTGCAGGGGCATCTTCTCCTGCACTTCCAACCAATGCTGGGAGCACTGATTGGTTGGGTCAAGGACAAGGATCTAAAGGGGGTTCTCTGTCCCGCATTGGGTCACAGCCCATGTGGACTTCACTGAGCGCCAGTGCTGGTGGTTCTGCACTGGGAACATCACAACCTTCATGTAGGCCCTGGGAAAGGGGTGATTTACTTAGGCGCCTCTCTACATTTAAACCTGAAAATTGGTTTGGAAAGCCCAAGGTTTTGTACTGACTTCCTTGATGCAAATCTTATATTTTATATTTTATTTATCTTTTTGCTCTTCTCCTTTTTTCATGTTTTATTAGTGGAGTGTTGGTCAGTTAACTGATAGAAGAACTTATAAAAGATGCTACTGACTTCATTGTTGTCCAAAGTTATGAACGTGTTGGATAATATTCCCTCCATCTTTATATAATTTTTTTGTTTCATTACTGCTAGACTTGGACATGAAGCTTAACATGTTTGTGGTTCTAAATTCCTAATATCAATGCTGATGCAGGCTGCAAGTTCACTAGCTTGTGCCAGAAGAGGCTGGGTGAACACAAATCTTGATACAATTGGATGCGAGTCCTGTGGTGCTAATCTGAACTTTGTTTCCTCAGCAACCTGGACTCCTTCTGAAGGTATTTTTTTTTCTTTTTTTTTTTGGGGGTTAACTATGTTCTGAGGCTTCTTTATAAACGCTGTCAGGCATCAGAGGGTTCTACTCCCATCAATTTTTTTCCTCTTTTTTTTTTTTTTTTTTGGTTCAGATGTTCAGTTGTCATGTAACTGGCTTAAGGGAGTGTGCTAGTCTGCTTGGATGTGGACTTTTCTGGTGTATTATGAGAAATTTTCATTTGGTATTAGAGTTGGATGTTGTGATATTTAACCTCTACTTGCACTTGCCAATAATCTCTTTTGAGTTTTTTTGGTCCTTCCGAAAAGTTTTAGGAAATTAGTCATTGTTAAAGTCTATGGATGATACATAAAATAACGATGAAATGGGATGTCATGTACTAGCATCTGTTAGAGTTTGCTTAATGGATTTTTAAGCATTTCATAAGATTTATTAATGCACCATTCATTTGGAGAAACAATAGATGAAGGTCCTTTTTTTCCTTGAGTTTTCTTGGAGCTGGTTAAGAAAGCGGTTCCTGAAAAGGTGATGAGATAGATGAGATGGTATTTTAGCTAGAAAGGTGGATAAGCAAATGTTGTGCTGCAAAAAGTTGGGCAGGATGATAACACTTTTGTTTCCTGCTTCTTTCAGCCCTTGCCTTAAGAGGGAGTTAGGCATTTGTATCCCAGCGAATATGGTTTAAGTGTTTTAATTGCTAGAGCAGCCAGTGCATTGATTGTTGAAAAGTTGTGGCATCATGATAATAGTAGTAATTGTCATTTTTATCCTGAATTTGCTGCAAGTTGGATACTATAATTTTCTGTCCTTTGGACATGGAGAATAGAAAGGAGAAGAAAGTCCACTTTAGCATTTATTTGAGTTTTAGGACCTTAATTATTTTACATGGAGAAATCCAGCTATATGATATTCATTGCAGTTTCTTTTCTTTTGTCTACTTTAAGATATATTTAGACCTTTTCTAGTTACCTTCTATGATGAATGATAATGGACGAGACACTTGCTCATCACAAGAAGTCTAATTTCTTAGTGATCTTGTAGCTGACTGTGCTGGGGAAGATTTTTCAAAGAAACTTGATGGAGGGCACAAAGTCACTTGTCCATGGAGGGGAAACTGCTGCGCAGAAAGTTTGGTGCAGTTCCCTCCCACTCCTCCTTCGGCTCTGATTGGTGGGTTTAAGGATCGATGTGATGGACTGCTTCAGTTCCCTTCCCTTCCTGTTGTATCTGCATCTGCAGTTGAGCAGATAAGGGTATCTCGGGGGTCAGAAGTTGACCGCCTTTTAGCTCAGCCACAGATATTTGTTGGTGGTGAATCTGGCTTTAGGTCAGACTTTACATCAGGAAATGAGAATGCCAGAGATGATGTCTTTTTTACATACTCTCGTGTAAGACTGAAATTGTAGTTTCCGTTCATCCTATTTATTTATGCTCCAACTTTCTAAGAAATTCATGTTTTATTTCTCTTGCGTGCAATATAGGCCCAAAAGTTGATAAGTCTGTGTGGATGGGAGCCAAGGTGGCTTCCAAATGTTCAAGACTGTGAAGAACATTCTGCTCAGTCCGCTAGGAATGGGCACTCTGTTGGTCCAGCAAAAGGTTATGGTCCTCTGAGATACTAGCCGTGGCAAGAAGGCAATGTCTACTTCGACAAGAAAAAAGTTGGTTAAAAATGATGTTCTGGGCCCTTATTCCAAAGGTGAATCTAGATCACCTTTGTTGGATTGTAGTTTATGTGGAGCCACAGTGAGAATTTGGGAATTCCTCACTGTTGCTCGTCCGTCTGGCTTTGCTTCCAATAGCATTGATGTTCCTGAAACCAGCAAGAAGATGCAATTGACACGTGGAGTAAGTGCAGCAAGTGGAATCAGCGGATGGGTTGCAACTGATGTTTTGGAAAAGGAGCAGATGGAGGACCGTGATGAAGCTGCCACAACAGATGAGGGGAAATCATTATCGAACATGGGGGTGGATCTCAACCTCTCAATGGCTGGTGGTTTACCATCTTCACAGTTGGGCATGAATGTGACATCTGAAAATTACCAAGATGTGCGTAGAGGAAGAGATATCATAATTGGGCAACCTTCTAGTAGCGAGGTTGGTGATCGTGCAGCTTCATATGAATCTCGAGGTCCCAGTCCTCGCAAGCGGAACTTTGATGAAGGTGGAAGCACAGTTGACAGGCCACAGCTAGTTGTGCAACAGGCAGATAGTGTTGAAGGAACTGTTATTGATCGTGATGGTGATGAAGTTGATGATGGTAAAGAGTACTCAGCTGGTCCTTCGAAACGTGCCCGTGGTTTAGATACTTTTGACACGCATCATTCATCATATCAAATGGACTCATCTGGTGCTGGTCCTAGCCAGCAGTTTGGATTTGAGATAGGATCAGATGCTCCAAGAGATGATCTTTTCAACCAAGGGCATGAGCTAGTACTTGGTATCCCATCTACTAGAGATTCGACACATGTTTCCTCAGTTATTGCAATGGATACAGTTTGCTGCAGTCCGGACAATGATTCGATGGAAAGTGTTGAAAACTATCCTGTAGATGTAGATGATGTCAATTTCCCTTCTACATCATATTTAAGATTCACCGATCTGAATGAAACATCAGAACTGAACTACAGCAACCAAGCACAACAGAGTACCTGTCCAGGTGTAATGAGGAATGTTGGTGAAATGGGAGTGAGTAGCACTAATGATGAAGAAGTAGTGAATGCAGATACTGCCACTGCTCATGGAAGAGATGGCCCCAGTTTTGGGATTAGTGGTGGGAGTGTTGGGATGGGTGCGAGTCATGAAGCTGAAATTCATGGAACAGATGCTTCTGTGCACCGAGCAGATAGTGTTGTGGGTGATGTGGAACCAATAGCTGAAATCACTGAAAATCAGGGTATGACTGGTGAATTTGCCCCAGATCCAGGGCTTATGGGTGATTTTGTCCCTGAAGAAATGGACCGAGAAGATGCTCATGGTGATAGTCAAGATCTGATGTCTGGCTCGGTAGGAAGAGCAGATAGTGGCTCAAAAATTATTGGTTCAGCCAAGGCAGAGTCCTTTGAAAGTGGTGAGAAGACAAGTAACATTCACTTAAACCCCCAGGACAACACTATTCATCCTTCTCTTTCTTGCAATGCTATTTTATGTTCTGGTTTTGATGCATCGAAAGAAGAAGTTACTCAGGCTGGGAAAGCAGCGCCTTCTGAAGAATGTGGATTTTTTGAATCAGGATATTTGGTTGTGAATGGGACAGGTAACCATTATATTCTTGTTTTGTGGCCCTCCCTCCTCAGTCTCCCTCCCCCTCCCAAGACACAAAACATGTTTGCTTGTCTTCTGGTATAGACATGTGCTCTGTATATAAAACATATCTCTATGTTTCTTTGGCTCTGTGGGTGTCTACATGTCTCTGTGTATACAAATGTATGTGAATATATGTGCATGCTTACATGCCATTGTTCTATAAAGCGTAATGCTTACATACCACATCCATTAGGCGAGAGGGTGCTGCTAGCTTCTAAGTGTTGAAGAATTAACTGTGCAATTCTTATCCAGTAAGCTTCCAGCTCTCTGAAGGGACAAGTTAGCCAAAATCACACACACACACACACACACACAAAAGTGAAAAGAAGACTGCGATGTCTAAGTCAGGTTTCTTGTTCTTCCCTAGTCTTGAACATTTGAAAATGTCAGATCTTTTAGCTCATTATTTTAGTTTTCAGAGGGTAAAGCATGCGATCATTATAGCTCTCTCTTCCATGGTTAATAAGCTTCTCTCGCCATGCAAAAGTTAAACTTTGATCTTGGAAACTTAGCTGTCTAAGGCTAGTGCAAAGATATGGTTAGATTTTACTATAGGTTCAACCCATATCCATGCTGCCTGCATTTTCTGCTCCATTCATACTACAGTGACATAACACAGGACTACAAATCTTAAATAATGGCCCCAAAACTTCGCTGGAAAGTGTATCTGTGAGTTCCAGTGGTGCTAGGCACTGTAAGTGTCATCGTCTCTGTTGCACCTGCAAGGATGAGGCTTTATTGCACTTACAATTCAACTGGAAGTTCATCTCAAGTCACAAGGTATAGATAGGAAACGGGGTAGAGTTTTTTCCACCATTTATGGGAATGACTAGTTTTGGGATGATTTGAAAAGGAAAGCATGACCATGTAAATGGGATGAAGGGAGAACCTCTCCAATACTACTAGTGTTATGATTTCATCTGTGGAGCCCAAATTGACTGATTTTGTATCTATTATCACTTGGTGATTTACTGATAATGAAATGTTGTTCAGGCCCTCCCAATGGGGAAAGCAACTATGAAGAGACTATTGAGTTTGATCCAATTAAGCATCACAATCATTTCTGTCCATGGGTTAATGGAAATGTTGCTGCAGCAGGCTGCAGTAGTAGTAGTGGTTCTGGCTCCAGTGCTGGTGCTCTGGCTGTCTGTGGTTGGCAGCTGACTTTAGATGCTCTGGATGCTTTTCAGTCAGTTGGAAATGTTCCCGTTCAAACTGTGGAATCTGAATCAGCGGCTTCCCTGTACAAGGTTCATTAGTTCTAATTTATGGTTTTCTATCTGCATCCTTTTCGTATTATCTTGTACTTAACTTCATTTTCATCTTATCTTGCTTTGCCAGAGCTCGTCTTTCTTAGGTTTCAATAAATTTGATTCAGAATATGGACCAATGGTATTGCAGTGGGCATGGGGATCTGTGAATTTTGGATTTGCAGTAGCTTTTCACTTAATAGAGGTGGTGGTTGTGTGCAAAATACTTGTGGTAACTGCAATATTACTGATTATGAGGGTAACAGTAGGACTTTTCATGGTTCATGCATGAACCAGAATCTTTGTGTTCTTTAGATGAACTATCTGAAAGTTATGGTAAGAAGTCAAATTTTGAGATATATCTAGTGACATTGAGCTACTTTGAATTGTAATGTACAGTGCAGTCGTCTCTCTTCGTCCTTTTTTTTTTTTTGGTTCCCCTGTTTAATTTGGTTGCACAATGGCAGATTTTAGGCCATTATAAGTGTTTTCAAGTACAAAATGTCTTCATTCCCATGTGGTGTTACAGGACCTCAATGGCTTGGGACATCCTGCTTCCTTGTCTTTTGAGTTCACTCATTAAACGACTTTCTTTATTTATGAGTGGTCATCTCTTTTCTTGCATCATCAATTGCTCTCCTGAAAGTTCGAAGTGATTTTGTGGATGGTAACTATTGGTAGTCTGGTTTAGTATTACGAAGTATTAAATGTACAGGGAAATTATAGTCAATCCTTTTATACAACTATTTTAGAACAGTATCTTATGTCTCTGGTTGTCAAGTCTTGTGTGGGTTTTCTCTCACTCTTTCACTTGGATATGTGAATATGTGTTGGGTATGTAAATATTTACAGTTGCTAATGAAACCAGTTTTTACAGGATGATCATCTTGCACCTGGTCGGAAACTCTTGGCACATCACTCATTTAGCAAAAGTCATGGACAAAGCTGAATTAGATCTTGAAGTCTAATACAAACTGGTAAGTTACTAACCATTTGAGGTATAGACCCTAATACAAGGATGTTAACAAACCTTCTACACTTTGTGAAATGATAGTTGCATGCAAGCCAGCTACAGCTTCCCACCTCACCCACCTAATCCACTGACTACCACCACAAGATAAAAGATGTAAAGAGAAGGCCCTGCGTATAGGCAACCGTTCATTTGCTCGTCTGATTATATCTGTTTGAAATGAAGTAAAGCTTTTGTCCCACGATCCAATTGTGTGGAGCCACCCTTTTTTTAAAAGTATTATCCGGAAACCAAGCAGAGAACAGAAAATTTTTGTTTTCCTTGATTTTCGATTCTGTTATATTTTTGTTGATTGTGGTCAAGGTTGGCAACCAGTTGCGGTTAATAAATCTCCAGGCTCTGATCTTCTGCAAAACTGCTGAGACGTTTGGTCAAGGTTGGCAACCAGTTGCGGTACCTTGTGCTGTTATTTCTGGTGGAGATCCAAGTCTACAACAGTTGGAAAAGAGCTTAGTTAAAGTCTTCGGCAATGTCAATGGTACTTCACAATTGAATGAGCCGGTTTAGTCGTCAGTGTAGCAAATAGATTGTTGGGCTACTCAATAGCATTTCTTTGTTGTGAGTAATTTTGCTACTGCTTAAGTGGTAGTGGCAAGATTTGAAAACGACTTTGATTTTTTTTCCCCATATGTTTGTCAGGATTTTTTAGCCATAACTACATGTTTATGCAATCAACTGGGAATGAACTTACTATTTCATGTTATTATTTTTTTTGTCTGGCAGATGTTGGGGTCTTAACTAGTATCGGATTCTTTGCACCTTAGGGTTTCTAAGCGATCTTTGTTTTAGAAATTTTGAGCTAGTACTGACATAAAAGTTAGCTTGGCGACAAGGGCTAGTCAGGATCTTTGTATAGAGAGAGGAGACAGAATTGAATAAATTCAAGAAGGCAAAAATGAAAAGAAGACACCAAACAGAGTACAATGTAGTGACTTGCTAAGAGAAGCCACTTATAGGCAGCTTAATCATGGGCAGTTCTATTCTACTAATGCTTTTTGTTCTAAGCTGGGGAATGACCCATGGTGCTCTTTTGATTGTATATACTGCTATAAAACATGCAAATTAGGGTCCATTGGAGCTCAGGAGCCAAGATTTTAGAAATAAATAAATAAAACAGCATACTTTCATTAAATTTTCACTAATGATAAAAATTACATTGCACATGCACAAATACAAGACATTTGAAGAAGAGATACTATACAAATACAATAGATTTAAAGAACGGATACTACTCAACTTAACTGTTTTGTAGTAATCTTTTATCTTCCGTACCCAAAAAAAAAAAAAAGGGATACTACACATCCAAAATATTGATAAGAATATGGTTCAAAAATATAAAAATTGTAGTTTCAACGTCCATGTATGCTTCAATCACTTTGATTTTTTAAGTGCCAATATTAACGGTAAGGTCTTTTCCTCCTCTTAGCCCAGCCTGTTATTGGTCATTCGTTTCCTCTACCATTCCCAAGCAGCGGTCGTGAGTGATTTGTGCATTTATGAATTCTTTGAGGAGAGGTAGAGGGTGGAGTCACATAACCATGATTTGTCCATAATTTACAATTTAATTTCCTAGCAAAATACAAGTTTTATGATTTTTTTCACAATTAAGTGCTCAATAATTTGTTTACTTTTATTTTTATGTTTTGAAAAATTTCATTTATAAGGGGTTTTATTCTTCAATAGCATTTGTTTCCTGAATTTTGGCATTCTAGATTATTATCATAAGTCTCTAATAAATGCTCTACTAAAGCCATACCACAATAGATTAATCTTATATACACTAACAATTTGTGCACTATTAAAGCCATATTCTTGAATTTTGACATCCGTTTATTTTATCTTATTTGTGGCTTCCATAACTCTGTAATAGTTGGTTTATTTCTATCTCTGTCAACATTTATTTTTTATTTCTTCTTTGTAAAGTCGGTGACACCATTTATGGTGGTATTTTTTCTCCCCCTTTAGCATAAATTTTTTTTTTCTTTTGCCTTTTGCCTAAAGAAAGAATGCTCTGTTTTAGTTTTTGAAATCTTTTTAAGTAGGCCTATTTGGTCATTTCACAACATTTATTAACGAAGTCTTTACCGACACAGTAAGCGCAATTTAGTCAAACGGAACCACATGGTTAGTTTCATAATATGGGCAAATCTCAAGGACGGTATATGTAATTAACCGTTAGTATCATATATATATATATATATATATAAGCCCAACCCTTCAAGGCTTCAACCCTCCCTCCCAAGTCGTCTCCTTCCCTTGGCTTAAAAGCCTGCCATTTCCCGGCGACTCCGAAGCTTCCAGAGTTGGGTGGTTTTTGGTTTCCTGATCTAAGAAATTTTACTACATGTTATATTACTTGCTATTGTTGTCTATTTTTTCTGATCTTTGTTTTGTTTTATTGTAGAATTTTGGGTATAATGGATCCTCAACCCGAGCCGGTGAGCTATATCTGTGGAGGTATACCATGCTTAGTTTTTATATCTTTTTCTTTTTTGTTCGCAGACAAAGTCAAGAAATTGATATATTCGAGCTTTTTTTTTTTGGAAACATTAAGATTGTGGACAAGAGAACACGTTGAAGCCAGGGGATGTGATTCAGTGTCGAGAATGCGGCTATCGTATTCTTTACAAGAAGCGCACCCGAAGAAGTACGTTTTTTTTTTAGACCTTCTGTTTCTCAAATTTATTTATTTATTTTTTGGGTTCTGTCTTGTGATTGAAAGTCTTATTTTCTGCCAAATTTACGGGTTCTTGCTGGAATGTCCTACTTAGAATCATCACTGCACAATTCTTGAAGTTCCTGTAATTTTTCTACTTTTTTCTATGGATGTTTGCACAAAGATGTCTTTTTTGCAACTTATTTTCTACTTCTGTATTTAATACCTGGGTGTTTTTGCATTCCCCTATGCTACATGTTTCTAACCTCTAATGGGACTTCCAATAATTTTCGGTTGATAAAGTTTGTTGTTCAAACGTAATTTTAATACGTGATTGGAGTATAGTGGCTTTTAATATTATGAAAGAGTAGAGGCCTTTATGATCTTGATTTTGATCTTAAGATGGACAGATAGATAGTCATCTTCTGCTGAATTGTTAATGTCTCTCAAAACCTGAAATCTAACTGTTGTTCCCTAGTTTGGAAATTGGAATCCTCGTCCCTGAACTGAAAGTTGAGCCTATTTCATGCTTATGATCAGAGATCTAGTGTTGTGATTTGATAAGTATTAGTAATGAGTATCAACTTTGTTGTTTGTAGAAAGATAACATTTACTCTGTGTTCTGTTTCGGGATAATGCTAAACATTGAGTGTATAAGCGGATAGAGCTCGATCTTTATTTGTTTTAATGCAAGAATTAGATTCTACTAAAGGGAGATGATATGGATTGGTGGGGATGAAGTTTTCTGTCTCATCATAAAATGACACATTTTGGTTTATTAATGCATGTATTTGCCTGTTAAATATCAAATCTACTATCTTGAAGGGATTCTATAGATAAATACTAAAGGGTATCTTTGTTGTTTGATGCAGTTGTTCAGTATGAAGCTCGCTGAGCTGATCTCAACTCCGCATCTATACCATCTCAAGCATTTTGAGTCTGCTGCTGCTGCTGCTGCATATTTTGATGTCCAATGCGATATATGTTGTTATTGTTATTTGATGGATTGTAGTTAATGTTGTCTCCTAGTTGATGGAATCTGGTCTTGATGTATCAATTGTATTGTAGACTTGCTGCTCTGCTGTAGACACAATGATCAAAGTTTCCCGGGAAGTTTCATCTATGCTGTAGGTTCTTGCATCTTGAGCACTTACCAGTTTCTATTGTTATCTTTTGACCGTCCTTTCTGTGGTTGCGCTTTCTAGGACTAGGGTGTTTTGCCTAGTCAGAAACCTTGGTCTGGGGTTTTGGTTGGTTGTAATATATCTGACAGCTATGGTTTTATACCCAAATCATTTGTTGGTGTTCTTGTTTGGCAACAATTATGTGTAATTTTAGTTCTACTTCTTTTTCTCGAATAATTTAGTGATGCCAACTGGTATTAGTTTATGAGTCATTATCAAGACTGAATTGCGGAAGATACGACGTACCATGTTGGCATACATACAAGAAGATCAGATAGGGAATTCTCGAGGTATGGACTACTTCTAGTGCACGATCATCACTATTACGCCTCGAGCAAGTGAAAATGATAGCATACATTAGATTGGTTCTAGTAGACGGTCATCAGTATTACACCTTGAGAAAGTGAAAATGGTGCAACACATGACGTTTGTTAGTTGGATGATCATAGCATTCTAGTCAAACTGCCTGGCTGCATTCAAGCATTTGAGCCAAAAAGGTTTTCCTGGTTATGCAGCATACACATCTTATTACACTAGGGTGTTGACAAGGCTAGCTAGTAAAGATCTAAAGGCTTGGAAGATTGTAGCTTATTGCATATAACTGTAGTCAGCCCCGGAAAGCAGCAATCTCTATTCCCTTGCTATTGTATCCAACCGGTGCATCATATTTGCTGAAGAGTCTGTAAGAGGATATCAGTGAAAGCCCTGCGTAACACAGCATTACGACGAATGTTAGGGCTACGGAGGCTGTGGCTTTTCGACAAAACCCATTGAATGATCCACAAGCTTGACTCCATGTAACAGCTTGATCTCCCTTATAGGCCAAGTACACCACCTCTGTGGTCACAGCACCTGCCCCCAGTATTGCATATGTGAGCACCTGCATGTACACAAGGCAGCAGCAGCTAAGTCCATTTTGAATTCCTATAATCGCATATTCCCTATAAAGAAGATGGAGGGTGGAAACATGGTTTAGCTGCAAACCTGGTCAAGAAGGAAGAAAATCCATGCTCGAGACAAGGTTGACGGGCGAGGCACAGCCACTACAATGGCTGACAAGAGGGAGTAACCAGCACAGATACCATTGGCATGTACCAAGTACCTGCAAGAATTTCAATTAGCCACACTAGATTTTCCAAAATAGTCTAAGAAGAACATTTGCAAACCCCTGTCAGTAGTAAGTGAGATCACGGGACTCAAATCATAGCCACCGCCCTTTCCCCACCAAGAAAAGACATTAGTAACATCTACTTTCTTCAACATGCATGAATCCCATTAAAATCTTGAACGCTCTAGAAGTTGCCAAGCAGCTTCAATGGGGAGAACAGAGTTCAATTGATAGAGGACAAGCAAGTGAATTAGCCACTAGAATTTCTTATTCCTATGATTTTCTTCTATTCCAGCAGTCTAGAAGCAAGAGCAGAGGAAGGTGTCAGGATATTGTTTAATTGGATGAAAACTTTTGATTCTATCATATAAAGCAAAGAATTGAAAATGAAAATATTAAATAAACTGTTCAAGCTTATCAGAATCCCAAAAATAATGAAATCAACCTAAAGGAAAAACATTCAAGATGATGTAAATTATACTGTATAGGGCAAACTTAAGGTTGAGAAATGGATTGTTTACCTGAAAGCTCCCACGTCAGAATAGGAGACAGAGCCATAATCATTAGCTTGGGAGTCTTTGAGCATAACAACAAGTGCCACAACTGAGAGAGTCACAGGCAATAATCTGAGCAGAGTCTCGGCAGTGCGCATTCCGGGGCTTCCATTTTCATCATCTTGTGCTGATCCCATTCCCCTCTCCATTGGAGACTGATAACTAACTATTGCACTGTTGTCCTTCTCCCTCTTATCCCCCATCATCTTCACAAACTTCCCTCTCCTTCCCTTTTGTGGTCTTTCTTGTGCTTCTCTCACTACCAAGATGTTTTTGGTTAAAGAAAAGAATGAGACTCTGGGAGGTGGGGTTTGGCTTGTCTCTCTACCACTTATTAATGAAGCTTTGGTAAGGTCCGTAAGGGTAGATGGTGCGGCATTGAATGCTCATCAAAGCTAACCACACTTTCCCATGCACTGCAACCTCTTTTTTTCCCTCACAGGCTCACACACGGATAAATAATTCCCATGGCTCATCTCATCTAATCTCTTTGGCATTCGGGAAACGTTCATGGATAGTTGTTTCATCAGTAGTAGTAATGGGGCCATTCCGATTCCTCACGACGTGGACATTTAGGTGACCAAAAAGCAATTGGTTACGTACTTCCTACTAGTTGAGATCGTGTAAAATGTGTGATAAACCCTCTAAGCTGATACAGCAAGATACTCTTGCTGCATTGATTATTAGTTGAGGTTCATTTAGGCAATAAAGAGACTAGTAGTAGTACTAGTTCCAGTGGGTAGTGATCAATTTATTTGAGCCCACAATCCAAAGGGGGATCTTATAGAGTAATTATTTGGGAATTACTCGTGATTGAAGTCTTGAAATTAATGCACAGCACAATCTACTTTGACACAGTCCTAATTAACTTAATTACAACAATTTTATTTATGATGCATGTTGTCTTGCATATTACATGTTCTATCGTATTAAGACTTCAATTTGTGCAAGTCTTCCTCTTTCGGTGTTGACTAATTGCCTTATGCAAAGCAGCTATTTTATTTTGCTACTTTTGCTTGTATCTTCAATGATGTGCCTTGTTTAACTGATCTTCCTTTATTTCATTTGGTCTGACTAGCGGATGCCTTATGGACACGCATTAAGATATACTTCAGACGTTATATTTTTAGAAATGTACAATTAATTAAGAAAAGTAAATAAATATAAGGGAGGGTATGTAAAATTAGATAGAGAAAGTATATAAATGCAAGAAAGGATAATAATTGTTAGTATAAGTACATATATGGTAGGTTAGATGAATTTTAAATATTTTAACATGTGCTCTGAAAAAACCCTATTTCATAACAGGTGAGACTTGCAAAATTTTCACAATCAACCATTTTATCTCCTAGCTTGTGCAATTATAATGACTTGCATAATTTCTAAGATTTTGCATGCCCGTTCAGGCAATATCAACGTATTTTGCTCTAATAGTCCTATGAAAGTTTACTAGATAATCCAAGAGTTACTTTTGTTCTAAGAAGCCATCAAGATTAGTAACAGATGAGGATTGTGGACAATGCTTTTCAATTTTCGGATTCTAATTAATTGTGCCTCAAGAGTCAATGCCTCTCTTTTTCAAAATTGGCTGCTTGTAGCAAATTGATGCACTTATGAATGTGGGTCATATTATTCGTTCCAATTAGAAGTTAATTAGGAGATATCGTGGAGCATACAGTTGATAGGTCTGTATGTCCATTGCAATGCCTAGTTGCTTTAAACTAATGGTGGCTAAATTTGGAGGGTGGACCAAATTTATCAAGAAATGTGGCACACATTTTTGAGAAGAAAAGCATTGTATTATCTTGGTGTAGTTGTGAGTTGGTACCTACTCTTTTAGTTGAGCATTAAAATCTTCAAGGTCTTAGGGGGAGACTACATAGTTGGCCTGAACTCTGGAGAGACAAGCAAGGAAAACAGATTTTCTACTTAAAATTCCAATGACTACATTCTTGATGGGGATTGGTCCATCTCAGGGTCCTCTCTTTGGTTCTGCAATATCCATCACCATCATCATGTTACCCAAGAAATAATACTTAGGGACAGAAATGCAGAATCCCTATAACAAAAGACCGAGATTAATGAAAATGTTAGTTCCAAACACAAGAGATTAGTAAAATGGAGGGGCATTTATTAAAAAAAAAAAGACTATTGAACAAAATTTATATCAGGGTAATACTACAGGGGGCTTCCTTGAAATTACAGGGAGCTTTTATTTTAATTTTTTTTATTTTTACATTTTGTATTTAGTGAAGAAAAGTAGAAAACCGCCTAACTTTCAAGAAAACCAGTTGGACCGACCCGGTTCAATCAGAATTGAACACCACTGCCATTAACCACACATTCCAATCATCAACTGTAACGAGCCGGATATCAGCCATCGCAGTTCTGTGACTCTTCCCCACGAAAGAAAACAAGAAAGATGAACTTTCATGTTCATATTTATCATCACCAACTTTCAGTCCCTCAAATTCTATATGCTTCTCATCGCCCCTTAAAAAATTTCCGAGCAGTCTCTGCATTAAAGCTGAAAGAAAGTCCAAATGTGGCGTTAAAAAGTCGGAGGAGGATACCACCATTATTTTTCAACAGTCCAAGTACAACCCAATTTCAGCATCACTTTCGCCACTGGACTTGACTGAGGATAATATCAAGAAAGTCCTAGATGATGCAAGAGTCGAGGCATTGTTCCTGCTTATTCTGCTATTTGTTTTCTGCTATCGTGCTTAATTTTAGTTTCTTGTACTCAGTTAATTGAGATTTTTCTTGTTTTTTTTGGTGTGTGTATTTTTTATGCAGTTGGGACAACTATTTGACGATTCAGTTGGAATGACAGGTAATTTTGTTGATGCATTTCTTCCCGATGAAATATTGAGTCTGTAAGTAATACTGATACTGAGCAAATGTATATGCAGGACAAGCAGAATTAGCAGACCTGGATGGACCCTATGTGAAGATTAGTCTTAGGGGCAAATTTTGGCACAAACGTTCCACTGTTTTAGCTAGACTGGGGAATTACTTGAAACAGAGGATTCCTGTAAGTCAATATTTCCTCATTCTTTCTGGGATTATCTCACTTCCGTTGGGTGCAATAACATTTTTTTTAATACTTCCTTTGCTATAGTATTTATACTGAGTCAGTAATATATGTTGCTCATTGCCCACAACGTTTACCTGAATCTGAACTTATAAAAATGTTTGATCTCAGGAAATTTTGGAGGTAGATATAGAAGATGAGAAGCAGTTGGATGATAGCCCTGAAAATTTCTAGCCTGCCCCTGCCACTACTTGAATGTCTTAGTTCTCAGTCTTGTACATCTGCAAAATCTTGGACCTGTATTCTCTCACTAATACAAACTGAATGATTGTTTGATCAGCTTCATAGGGTTCAAATGTCTTTTTCAAGGTCGTAATTGAGCATCGACTGCTTTCTAACTTGTCCAAATTTCACATAAGAATGCCAAGCCAAGAAGGTACCGGTTCCTGAAATCAGCTGCATTACAATGACAGACGCCAACAACATTGATTTTTAGTTTCAGATTTGTCCATGACCTTGGCAAGAATACAATTTCCAAGAAACTATGACGTATTCGCATAAAATAAAAATTAGAAGTTATCATTACACTAGAATACACCATAAACCATAAGAAATCTTTTGAGGTTAGATAGCATGGCCGGAGTACAAGAATCTTTTTCAGAACTCTAACATTGACTGAACTCCAGCAAACATGGTATGTGATGAGACAGAAAATTGCGTTCGTTTTTCTCCACTAGATCTTTCTCTTCAAAGAGGCAAAGCTTAGCTCAGAATCACCTCCTTGTAAACCCCAGCACAGAGTAACATGTGGTTATTGCTCGTATGTTCATGTTACAAACAACAGGCTCAAGAAGATAACTTCAACTGCCAAACCCTCCCGTCTCCTGCAAGCTGAAGGTCAAAGCCACCTAAATGTGAAGCTTTCCAAATGCATCCCTGCATACATTTGTACGTGTAATTGTGTATATTGAGACCAAGCTGGTTTAATGTATGGATCTTTAAGAGACAGGGTTGCAGACTTAACGCTACATGAAAGTTGATTTATGAATTCTCACCAAGGAAAAAAGATCTTATTAGTAGCAAAGAACTTCTAAACTTTTGAAATGGGAATGAAGAATTCCACATTTTATCAGTGGAAGATATAGTACAATAAGAGCACCTGCAAGGACTATTTGAAGTCATCCTCAACTCACCTCATTCCCCAATGAGAACAAGACTATGATCAAAACCCGCAACAGCTTGCATAACTTCATACCCTTCCAGATCCTCAACTACCATAGGTTCTGGTTCATCAGCTGAGCTGCCCAAGCCAAGTCTACCATTTCTACCACAGCCCCAAGTCCAAAGCTCTTTCCTAGCTGTAACAGCCATTGAATGAGCCCGACCCCCCGATACTGTAATAGGTGTCTCACTAGAAAGTGCTTCAACCACCAGTGGGACATTTGCCGGACCATTTCTCCCAAGTTGACAGTTGTGGTTCCATCCCCATGAAACAACGACTGGTGAATCTTCAGTGATGTCTGATGCGTGATTCTTACAAACTGCAAAAGAATGCCCCATACCTGATGCTATAGAAAGAGGATGGAACTTTATGTCAACTGGATGCATCCCCAAACCTTGGTTTACTCTACCCAACTGGCCATACACATTGCTCCCACTACTTAAAAGAGTTCCATCCCCTACAAAAGCATGGTACATGATCAATATATATCAGAATTAGATACTCCTTTCCTTTGTTTTTTTTTATCCTGAAGTAGCATCAGATATTCACCAATGTCCAAATTATTTGCATTACTTACCACAAAGAACCAGGGAATGGTCAAGCCCACATGACACATCTACAACTTCAACACCATGTAGTTCTTCAATTAAACTGGGTTCCCAGATGATTGGCATATCCTTTTCTTTCTCAATACCTTCTGAGACTAGCTTCTCAGCAGCTTCAAGCATTGAATTTGAAATTTCTTTCGAAGGTAGAAATTTGCCAGCGACTGAATCCAGTGGAGAGGACTCTAATGACTTCCCAATTTTCCCTAATCTTCCATCAGCATAGTAACCCCATCCAAACAACTTTCCACGTTGAGAAAGTGCAAGTGCATGTCCCCAACCTAGTGAGACCTGCAAATAGAACATGAGAGAATAACTTTCTTTTCCCACAGGGCAGACAACGATAACCATATCTACAGAAGACAATTCAAGCTACTTCGTTCAACCTGGGGAATCATGAGATTACTACAAGTCTAGAATATCATTGGAGTATTAAGAATCACTATGCTTCTACCTTAAGCACAATGATGAGACCACCTTAACAATATCTTCTCCAGCAAGTGCTTCAACTCTAGTAGGTAAAACAGCATCAATAACTCCTCCTCCTAAACCAAGCTGCCCGCGCTTGGACTTCCCCCAGACCCATAGTGAACCATCTTCTCCAATAGCTGCAGAAATTACACCAGATGCAAATGCAGCTTGAATTCTACCTTGTTCCAAACCTTCTACTTTCTTAGGTTCGTTCCACGTCTCTCTACAAAATTTTCAACATATGATCTGAGGAAGGGGAAGAAAAAGTTCACTATTGAGCAGACAGAAGAGAACCAAGAAAATTTCTCCCATTTTGCAACAAGGATCGCAAAGTTAAACATTTATGTATTCAATGCATAAAATCTACACATGGATATGATAGAGTATGAGCTCTTTATGAAATATATCGTTAAGTACAAGTATTATAGGAACATATAAGTCCAGTTGAAGGAAAAAAAAAAAAAAGAATTCTTTGAACAGCTCATAATCAAAAAATGAAAAAGACTCTAAATACTCTTTTTAAAAGAGTTGTTAAACTGAGCAGTCATAATCTAATGCAATAAATAAGCACCATTTTAGAGAAAATGTTAGTAAATTTTCATCAGCTAAGTTTAATAGAAAGCCCATATTTTGCTTCCTATTTCCCAGATAAATTAATACATGTTATGAATGCCAAAGAAAAGAACAAAATATTTGAAAAAGAAAAAAAGACAAGTATTCTGATGATACAAGAAATGATCATGCAGACAAATTTCAAGTGCCATAAAAAAGGATGGAATTTTGTTACAGTAACAGTAAAGAGGATGAGTTTTTTTTTTTTTGGGGGGGGGTTTGGATATTTGGAGAACCTTGGAGAAAGAGGGTGACGGCCGAGTTGGGATTCGTGGTTGCGGCCCCAAGACCAGACATGGCCATCGGAGGTGACGGCGAGGGAGTGGTAGTGGCCGGCGGCGATGCTTGAGATATTGTCCGGAAGGCCTTGAATTGGAGTGGGCTCATAGGAGTCGGAACCCAGGCCCATAATGGACGACGGCAGGCCCAACGCCCCGTGGCTCCCGTCTCCGAAGCTCATTACGGTTGTTTTGATTCCGCGGCTGCAGCCGCTGTTGGTGGTGGCCAGCAGTCCCGGGTCAGCCCGGTTGACAGACCCGATTTTGGCTTGACCAGTCTTAGCATTTTTGAGTATTTTCTGTAAAGGGCAAACTGGAAACTACAAAATTCAACAAATAAGTTTTGGTGGAACAATCGGATCTCCGTTGGCTTTTGGAGTAACTTAGACGGATATGAGCTGACCCGGATGGTTTATTCGGGTTACATTGTGTTTAGTGGACACTTTAAGAAAAAAAAAACCTCATTTCGTGGCATATTTCTACTTTGACACCCTTTCATTTGGATGTTTTGATGCAACCCCTCTCAGAACTTTCCCTCTGACCAGAAAAATCCCTGTTATAAGACCTCGTTCGAATTCCTATTTTCTAAATTTTTTATTAAAAAAAAATACTATAACAATTGACGTGTGTGAAGTTAAAAAGTGTTTAGATTGTTATTTTTAATGCACGTCAAAAGTAGGTTACAGAAGATGGTAGAATTCTTCAAACCATGCAAAGATCCTGAGCTTTTGGTCAAATGTACAAAATGATAATCTATTTCAGGCAATACTTTAGGCATCGTGGAAGGCTTTGAGCAACATGTTTTTCATCACAACAGGAAAATTACCAGATGTAATTGCTTTCATTAACACTACAAATCAGTTTATGATTAATCCGTCAGAGCAATTTTTTTTTTTTTTAAATACATAGGTATATACATTTTCGGCATCAGATGAAGTTTCACTGTTCTGTTGTTATTAGTTAGCCTCGTGGCATCAAATGTTTGGAGATAATAGAGCTAATTTCCAGGTGGCAATGGTGTATCTTAGATTTTACTTCCATCAAGCCAATAGTATCTCTTATCCAAGTAACCATTCCACTTGTGCCATTTTCATTTGGTACGAAGATGCGAATTCTATCTGGAAACTCAGCATTCTTCATTTCCACCACAATTCAGTGCATTTCACAAGGCCCACAAGAAGCTCAGTGGTCTAGCTTTGGCCCTTATTTCCCTGGCTTCTGTTTTATTCATACTAACGTCTGGTTTTGGAGGCTGTTCTTATTCAGAGTAGCCAAGCTGCAGACTATCACCAACACCATCAAAATGGCAACCCAAGCTCTGGTCTCCTCTTCATCTATTACTGCTTCAGCAGAGGCTGCTAGGCAGATTCTAGGAGGAAGGTCATTCCAGTCATCATCTTCAAGGAAGGTGTCCTTTGCTGTAAGGGCTGAAGCTACTCCCCCTGCTAAGGTAGATATCTTTCTTCCACCCCCCGTCCATATCACAAGCAGCTTTGATCATTATTATCCTAATATGTTGGTTTTATAGCATCCTCAGCAGTCTTATTCTTCAGCCTGACAAACAACGTTAGTCGTAACGAGGGACATATTAGATAGAGTGCATGTTCATTTCTATACCCATGCTAAGGACTTCATTTTCTATACCATTCTCAGTACTTCAGTTTCTTGTTCCTCCATGTACACTAACTGAATTATGTTCTCTTTCAGCAAGGAGCAGACAGACAGCTGTGGTTTGCCTCCAAACAGAGCCTTTCCTACTTGGATGGCAGGTAAAGAATCCGAGGATTGTAGTATTCAATAGTAAGCTTCAGAGCACTCTAATACACATATTCACCACTAGCAGATTATGGGGTTCAGTCTTCTCGATCCCAATATCTCCTTTGAAGGCACTTGCCTAGGCAGTTTCTGCACGTATACACGCAATTAGATAGAAAGAGGAAGACGTAATTGCTCATGGATACTTGACTTTTGCAGTCTTCCTGGTGACTATGGATTTGATCCACTGGGACTCTCAGATCCCGAGGGCACTGGAGGCTTCATTGAGCCTAGTTGGCTGGCTTATGGAGAAATCATTAACGGACGATATGCCATGTTGGGCGCAGTTGGAGCAATTGCACCTGAGATCCTCGGAAAAGCTGGTCTCATTCCACCTGAAACTGCTCTTCCTTGGTTCAAAACTGGAGTGATTCCTCCTGCTGGCACATACGACTACTGGGCAGATCCCTACACCTTATTTGTCTTTGAGCTGGCACTCATGGGATTTGCTGAGCACAGGAGATTCCAGGACTTTCAAAATCCAGGGTGCTTGAGCAAGCAGTACTTCTTGGGTTTTGAGAAATACTTCGAAGGCTCTGGTAACCCAATATACCCTGGTGGCCCCCTCTTCAACCCTCTCGGGTTTGGAAAAGATGAGAAATCCTTGAAGGACTTGAAGCTGAAGGAGGTTAAGAACGGAAGATTGGCCATGTTGGCAATATTGGGTTACTTTGTTCAGGCTCTCGTCACCGGAGTAGGACCATACCAAAACCTTCTTGATCATTTGTCTGACCCCGTGAACAACAATATATTGACCAGTCTCAAGTTCCACTAGAATCACATCTGCTCACTTTTCTCCTCTATTCTCCCTATCCCCCCACAACCTTTTCAACTATTGTCAGGATTGTAACTTCATGTGCAGAAACTATTTAGCATGTCATCTGTAATTTGTACCAAAGACATGATGAGAACCTCAAAACCCTTAAACCATTGAGTTCTATGGGTCGGAAAGCCTGTCTTAGAGCAGCTAAATGCATGTGCAGGCCATTCTATGGTGCCACATGACAAACCTAATATAAGTCCTTAAAAAAGAAGAATCATCATTCATTCACTCCACGCATCACAGGGCATGGGAAGATTGATGTCTCCTCGCTTTCCTGGAGTCTGAAGCAAACAACATATAATCCTTTACCATATTTTTTTTCCTGAAATTTTCAGCATAGCAATACTGTTGCAAAATGATAACCAAATGATTTCATTCACATGGAGAGTTCTGATTGGTTAAATGAATAATACCATTTATCTGCAAATCCAAGGTAATAGCGGCTTAAAATAAAAAAAATATATAAAAAAGAAGAGCCATTAAAAATAATAAAAAAGAGGCAATCCAGGTTTCCATCGAATAGACTAACCAGTATTAGGGATCCTAACTTGTGTCTAGAGTTGTTACTTTTATATCCCATATTCTAACTGCAGTGAATATGATAACGCAGCGTACAGTTGGACAAGAAGTCCATGCTTATTATGTTGAAGCTAGAATGCCTCCTTTCTTTGTAGAAGTATACGCAATGAAAATTAGTTTCCATTCCTAATAAGTAGGGCAATTTTACAAAATTTCACATTTAAAGACATTAAGGAACAGACAATTGACCATCTAGCCAGTGAAAAGCAATAACTCAATTCACTATATACTCGTTGCATTAAACGTGGCTTCCTAGGATCATGCAATGTTGCTCAAGCACCCTGAGCCAAAAATTCTGTAGCATTAGATGATTCAAGCCTGCAAGCAACTTAGCCAACTAAGCAGCCTGAGCCAACGATTCACCGTCATTGGATGATTCAAGCCTGCAAGCAATGAGAGATTCGAAAGTACAAATATTAACGTGAAGTACCAGCACAACATCAGTTAATTTTCGAAAAACAAAGGGAAATCAAAAGCACTGACAAAAAAGAGATGAGAAAAAAGAAAGTACAAGCACATACACAGTAGCACACCAAATTCAACAAAGATTTCGGAATGGGAAACCATCAAGAAACTCAATTTCACATGCCATTTCCTGTAAATGTTCACTTCTTTGGACCTGTCTATTAAGAATCACACTCTAACGAAGTATTGTGTATCAGGAATTCCATGGTATCACCAATCCTTCATATCAGAATACATAGGAGCAACAATCTTCACTAGGCCTATGAGACACATTAATTATATAATTACTTGGTAGATCCCCAAAATTTTCAAATGCTGCTGCAAACTCGCACTGACGTCAAAACCATTAACACATAATTAACACATAACTTTTTTCCTTGTTGAAGGTCATAATAACATCAAACAAGACAAATTAATCTCTGCAGCATGCTTGCTCAATTGTGCATGCAATTCTCTCTCCAGTAGACTAGCCTTGGTTTCCCTTATTTGTTCTTTAGTTCCTTTGGTGGTAGGAGATCAGACGAACAAGCAACACATCCAGGTTTTGAAGTATTAATGCAACTTCCATCGCCTCAGGAATGAAATAATTACGTATGAGCAAGAAAATATTAAGCGATCCAAACACTCACTATTGATGTTTAACATTTCGCCCGCTGTTCTAATTCTAAAATTCAAACAAAAAAAATACAATTTATTCTTCCAGTACCTCATTCTGAGAAATAACTGATCTTTGATAAATTTCCACACACCATTATAAATGATCAAACAGGTATCATCCTAAGTCTGAGCTCACAAACAATCTAGCCATGGGAACAAGGATGTCAATCACCTTGCAACATGGGAAACTAGACTGTTCATCTAACAAGCAACCCAAAACAAGGAGGAGGAATGTCACTCTTTGCTAAAACAGCTTGTAGTGTTTAACAACGAATCTCACCACTGCAAACACCATTAGACCATTACAAAAAGGGGTCTCTTAAGTACACTAGTACAATAAAGTGGTTCATAGAAGAGTTCACACAAATTATTACTTAAAGCAAATGTATCAGCAGATAGAACAACTATAACATAGATTGGTAAATATCTTCATAGCATTTACCTTTGAAGACCTTCTCCAACTTCCACTCTTAAAAAGCTTCCAACCTTCACAGGAGAGCCCACTTCCTTTGACAGGTTATTCAATAAAGTCTGCATAAGCATGGATAAAATGGAAGAAGTCATTTCATGAGCTGCTTCATTTCAGTGACATAAAGCTGAAATATATACCACCACATCCAAGCATTAACTACACATCTAAATTACAACTTTGGGCTGAGGAACTGCTATAGCTTCTCTATGCAAAAGTTATTGCAGAGTCTCCATGTCTATTTTTAAAGCCAAAGCAAAACCTAATGAACCTAAGCCCACTTAACATTAGCAGAATTCACAAAACTCCATAAGTTCAGGTGGTCGAAATATTGTTGCACAACATATTGTCGGTTATCAGGAGAGAACACTGAACACATAATCCTGCCGAATGACTATTCTTGAATAGACTGAATGTTGCACAACCTTGGTGGCACTGCGATGAGAAATTTAAACCCTTGCCCTACAGGTCTATGCTTGATAACAATTCTATTGTCTAGAAACCATCAAGATTACTGGAAGAGATAACTTTAAGTTCTCTGATAGATGCAAGCATAATAAAGGGTTTTGAAGAACCTCTCTCACAAACTTTAGTATCTAACTTTTTCAAATTCAGAAGACAATTACAAAATGGAAAGTCGGAGATGATGATCATAGAATGAAGATGCTGAGAATGACAATAAATATAGACAGGAACATGGACTACCCAGAGACAAGAAAGTAGCCAGACAGGTATAAGAATATACCTACAACAAATAACTCAAGAGTCAGCTAAGACAGTAGATTGAGTATAAGTTGAGAGAAAAGAGTAAGAAAAATTCAGAACCAAAAAGGAAAGACACTCTTGTACCTTTATGTTTAGAGTATCATTGACAATGAACTTTTGTTCCATTAGAACTACTTCCTCGAAATATTTGCGTAGGCGTCCTTCAACCATCTTCTCTACAGCCATCTGAGGCTTCCCTGTACTTTCTGCCTGAAGAAGGCAATGGGTAAATGGTTCAATAAATTAATCTGGAGTTTTGAAAGCTATATTCCAAATTAGCACATAGAAGATCTACTATTTGACAAACATAACCATGGATTATATCCCTATTCTGAACCACAATTTGGTTTCTCTCTCTCTCATACAGTGGAAAAATATGATCTAACTCATATGATCTACCATCTGTCAAGGATGTGACAAGGATCGACGAATTAAAAGGAAGTTCGCACAAACAAATTAAAAGGTGACGTAGGCAGCCAGGCTGCATTTATAGCTTTATCTGGGTCTTCTTCAGTAGTGAAAGGAATGTTTTAATGGCATTAAAAAGTACCTGAGATTTGAGAATCTCACGTTCGCTCTCCATTGCTTCAGTAGATACGTCATCCTTTGTTAAGAACAGAGGTTTTGCTGCCACCACATGCATTGCTAGCTCTGATCCAACACGCTGAAGAGCATCCACCGAAGCATTCTGATCCTCCACTTCAAGGGACAAAAGCCCAGCAATACGGCCCACACCTGCTTAATGGTTAACATCAAGATCAAGCTCTAGGTGCTATTTTCTTTGCCAGACAAATGCTAGCCCAAGAAAAATAACAGAACATCTCTCAGAAACTTGCTATTATTTTAAAGGTAAACATGCATAATAAGAAAAGACACAATTATCATGCAAAACAATTACCCTTTCTCTCTCCAATACACTAAAATGATGAGAGTGAAACTAACTCTACCTGCTTGTGGGCTTGTATGTAGATAGGTAGACAGGACACCATATGAAGGCGCAGACATTGCAAAACCCCTTCTAAGCTTGACATTCTCTCCCATCATTGCAGCAACCTCTGTAATTGCATTTTGAACAGTTTTCTCTCCACTTAATTTGGGATGGTTGAAGTTTATCTTCAACTCCTGTGAAGAAATTGTGAAATAAATTGGATAGTTGGAGTACTATGAATTCTTAGTGGAGCAATATGTGTACATAAGTCGATTACAAGCATCTTGCATTTAGACAGTCAAACAAGTTCCACACACAGGATTTAGAAGGAAATAGATTTCAAGATGCATGACAGTGTAAATGAGCTAGTTCACAGCTGCTACAAAGATTTTACAGCATGCAGCCACAACAAAAATGAATCATCACTGTCATCAGTCCAAGTGGAGTTTCAGCATGTACTTCAGCATCAATATTGGGATTTCAAACCAAGTAGTAGTTAAATTAGTGATAGGATCATGGGACATAACATCAGCTTCTCAAAGAAAGATCAACTCACAAATAAAGAATCTATACCACAATTGTACTGAAGAAGTAACGTGTGTAGTTAACTTCTAGTAACTAGGGGAAAATATTTATTATCAACGTGGCTATCATACTGCATAACATTATCAGATTTGTAAAGATAAATGAGTAATATAGAACTACCAATAGTGTTACACCTTAAAATTATGAAAAATATAAACCTGAATGATAATCTCAAATGATTAACTTGGTTGGGGAACCAAGAGCATTTGAGAAATTTAATTAGTCTGGCGAAAGTTAAATTTAGTTCTCTCTATACTGTAAACTGAAAAGACTTCACACCTCAAAAAGTTCAGGTCCAACATGAAGAGCACCAGAAGGCTGCTGTGTACCATCAACCAACAAAGCTACCTTTGCCAAAGATAGGGCCTGCAGAAATTACAAGTTAGGGAAGAATATATTGACTAGCAAGAGCAGGGCAAGATAGCAGGAGTTTGAAAACTTGAAAACATCTATTTCACTTGCGAAACAATAAGAAATCTGTTTGACAACTGGAATATCTGCAACTTAGATATTCAAAAGCTTTTCAAAACTGTACAGAAAATAATGAAAAGAAAGGCACCTAAGTTAATTGAAGGAAAAATAGTAGATTTATCAGACTGACCAAGTATTGAAAAATTTCATTCCTGGCAACAAAATCTGTCTCACAATTAAGTTCAATCACAGCAGCCTTTCTGTCATTCTGTGCTAGTGCCAGTAAACCCTCGGCAGCAGCTCGAGAAGCCTTTTTGGATGCAAGAACCATCCCTCTTTTCCTCAGTTCCTTGTGGGCAGATTCTGCATATATCTACCATCTTTTGTCAATGAACATGGAGAATTCTAGTTAAATCAAACAAAAGAAAAATTGAAAGAAAGAGTTCTGCGATAAACTTGCCAATATCCCAGTTGGAATCAACCAGAGCTGACTTGACTTCTTTAATGGGTGCACTTGTTTTTTCCCTCAACTGCTTTATAAGATTCATTTGTTCTGAAGGAGATACTTCAGTAGAGTATCTTCTAGCAGAAATGTAGTGATTGCAGAATGCATTGGCACAATTACAACCAAATGGGCATTTATTCTCTCTGAAATCAGCAAAGTGAGCCCCTTTACATGCCATAGCAGAGTAGCCAAGTCCAGAATGAGCAGGGGTATTCATCCTCTTACAGAAGATCTCAACGGGACGTTTCAAACCACGAACAAAAGCCATTACAATTACCTGAAACTTTTAACGATACAACAAACTGCTTAGTGCCCCTGATAAATAAAAAGGAAAAAAAAATGAGACTTGCAAATCTACAGAATGGAGAACTAAATTAAGATAACAAAAACTACACCTTCCCCACCCAACCCCTCCTCCCCCTCCATGCATCCCTAAATCCATAAGTCCATCTTTTTCTTTACGTCAACGAAACAAAGAAAAAGTAAATCTTTTCCTTCAGTATTTCTAATTGAGCCATTATACTAACAAAATATAACTTCTTAATTCCCTGAAACAAAAAAGCTGTAAACTTTATGCAGCTAATTTCAGCAAATGGAAATCCAATGCTAGAATATTCTGAGCAAATCATATTGTAGACATACAGACATCTAAATAAAGGGTAAAAGAAACAGAATTGCAAAATACACGTAAATAGAAACATTCAAATGGAAGAACAAAAGATATACAGACATAAACACATATCAGGAAAAGAAAAAAAAAAAAAGTTGATGATTGCCTTATAGATTATATAGGGCTCAACGCAGCCTGAGCGGACTAGTTATTCTGTTTTATGAACGTGGTGTGCTTGAGTGAGTGGGTGTTGTGTGTGAGAGAGAAAGACGAGAAAGGAGAGAAACTGAGAAACCTTACTTTGTATGGTACGAGGAGTGGCAGAAGGGAAATGGAAGAGACTGAAAACACTGCAGCAGAAAGACGAATACTTTGGGGAGCGAAGTGATGGCGCAAGTGTGTAATAGCTAAAACCCCAAATAAGCCCCAAATGGCCAAAGCCCCAACTATACCAACTTTTTAGTATAAGATCTCAAAAGAATAGAATAGTAAAATGTTAAACCAATAAGTAAATAAATAAGGCTTATTTGCACATTTTTCTACTACTCATAGCACAACTTAACTTGATCTTCATGCCATTTTTCACTTGTGGTCGAAGTTTTAGTTTGAAAAATAATGCTTGAAAAGAATTAAAATGTAGCCAATGTAGTAGAAACTCCACCTGAATTCAAAACTCAATGTAACAAAACTCCACCTATCATAAATTTCATAATGTAAAAATATTAAATGTCTCACAAGATAATTTCAATGTGAAAAATTTCCAAATAAGGGAAAAAAAGTAACTGATAGATGCTAAACAAGCACACTATGGCCATATTATCCAAAATAAAAAACAAATCAAGTACTGCAAAATCCTACTTAAACAACACACGACATATTCTTAAATTTTACAAAAGACAAAAGTTATTATGAGAAGAGAATATAGAGAAAAAAAATGAGAATCAATTTAAACTACTATTGAGTAAATTGTAGAATTTAGTTTTTTTTAAACATCTAAACGATTTCAGATCTGCATGGAAAAAAGCAAATGAGAACACTAAAAAGAAAATGATTATTCAATGTCACAATTGAAACTTAAAATCAGTTCAAATAATGAAAGGAGGACATGCCAATAATCTTTAAGCTCACGTGAAACGTATTTTATTAAAACAAAAAAAAGGAAAAAGCTCACAAAATGAAAATGTAAAATAAATAAAAAAAACTTGAGAAAGAAATAAATTAGAAACGTTTCCTTAAATAGCCGGCACTATTTTTCTTTCTTTTTTCTATTCTGAAACCCCGCCCGGATGGAGGGCAGGTTATTACTGCTTTAAATAAAAATAAAAAAAGGGCCCACAGTTGAATAAAAGATTTCCTGATTGAGATCTAATAATTCTAAACCCACCCTCCTTTCATCGACTCCACGCAACTTACTCGCCCGTCCCAATGTGCTGACCCAATTCTCTTTCTCCTCCTTGCGGGAATTAAAGGAAAAGGGAACCACTCTAATTTTCTCTTCTGCTCTAACTTACCAGTACTCCATTTCCCTTGCCTAACCCTAACCCCCGATCCAACTCGCCACTCGTTCCGGTTCAACTCGCTCGAACTTCCTCGTCTCATTTCCAGATCCACCACTGGTATGCATGTAAATTTGAGTTTCAGATCTGCGTTAAGTCTTGTTTGATTTGTGACGAGGTTTTTTTTGCTCAGTTATTCGTTAGTATGGTTTTTTTTTTTTTTGGTTTGTTTTTAGGACTGTTTTAATGCTTCTTAGTGCTGTTAAGAAAATTCATTTTAGGAAGATGTGGTTTGGCCTTTGGTGGATAAAACTAGTTGTGTTTTCGTTAGCTTGGAAATTCTTGTTTTGGTTGAACGGATAGATCTATCTCAAGTTTACATTTTAGAACGCTTGTTTAGTTTGTTTCCGGTTTTATAAGAGTAAGTGAAGTTTTACTGATTCAGTCCATCGATCGTGTGATCATGTTTATTCTATTCTGGCTGACTTTTGTCTGCCCTGCATACTGTTAGTCAGTAATAGCCGTGTGTGAAATTTAACTTGTTGGAAAAATTGACATCTGGACTGCGCTGGCTGGCGAGGTGGTTAGTTATACTATTCTACTTTTTCAGTGCAAAAGCTTTAGTTGGTTGTAGCTGTATGTTCATGGATGATCAGTAGGGAGGGTAGCAATTGGGAGGTATATTTTTCGCACGTCTACATAGTGTTGTTACAGACGAGAGATAGATCTGAAATTGTTGAGCTGCAAGGCAAATGTGGATTTGTATTGATGGTAGCAGGCGAGTTCCTAGCTGCATATATTGGGCTTGTTCTCTGTTGATTATTTTAACTGATTATAGATTCTAATTTTGTGTAATTAGTTATTGTGAGGTTCTGGTTGCTTTTGTATTCTGATTATAGATAATTCTTAATGACCAAAAACGCCAAAATATATAATCACCTAAAGAGTAGCTTTTGCTGATTTTGATTATTCTCGATAATCAGTTTCTATAGTCAGATTTTGTAAAATCTAAAGCAACCGAGAACATGACCATTGTAGGAGATGGTTAATTGAGGAAAAAATGGAGTTATTGATTTTTTTTCATGTATGTGAAACTTTAGCATCTTCTTATATTGCTTCACTAGGCAGACTTAGTTTTGTTGATTGGTCTTTGAACTGGATGTATTTGAATTGATTGCATGAATGTGCTTACCTTCTGCATGAAAGAATCTGTCCGTACTGGTTGCCTTGCATGTTAGTTAGATGAATTCTGAAGTTGGGAGATATGGCAGGAAAAGCTAACTTAAATAAGTTTTTGTGCGTATAGGGGCTGACAACTTTGTAATCCATTTATTGTGGATTAGAACGGGTGCAACTTGAAGGATTCCGCTTCCTTTTCCTTTTATTGAACAATGGCATCGCCATCGATCTTTAAAAGGAAGTATTGGGCTGCTTTCATTTACTTGCTTCTGGTATCAAATATCTGTAATGGATTTTATCTGCCGGGTACCTACATGCACACGTATGCAACTGGAGAAGTATTAAATGTCAAGGTTAATTCATTGACTTCAATTGAGACTGAGCTTCCTTTCAGCTATTATAGTCTTCCTTATTGCCAGCCTCAAGGGGGAATTAAGAAGAGTGCTGAGAATCTTGGTGAACTACTTCTGGGAGACCAGATTGATAATTCTCCCTACCGTTTCAAGATGAACGTGAATGAATCTCTTTTCCTCTGCACTACACCCCCGCTGAGCGAGCATGAGGTCAAGCTCTTGAAACAGAGAACTCGTGATCTTTATCAAGTGAATGTTATTCTGGACAATTTACCTGCTCTGAGATATGCCACCCAAAATGGAGTTAAAATCCAGTGGACTGGATTTCCAGTTGGCTACACGCCACTAGGTAGTGAAAATGATTACATCATCAATCATCTCAAGTTTAAGGTTCTCATTCATGAATATGAAGGAGCTGGTGTGCAGATAATTGGTACTGGGGAAGAAGGTTTGGGTGTCATTTCTGAGGCAGATAAAAATAAGGCCTCTGGGTATGAGATTGTTGGTTTTGAGGTTGTTCCCTGCAGTATTAAGTATGATCCTGATAAGATGGAAAAGCTCCATATGTATGACAGAATAGAACCTACAAGTTGTCCATCAGAGCTTGATAAGGCTCAAATAATAAGGCAGCGAGAAAGGGTTTCATTTACTTACGAGGTTGAATTCGAGAAAAGCAAGACTAGATGGCCTTCTCGATGGGATGCTTACTTGAAGATGGAAGGAGCCCGCGTCCACTGGTTTTCAATCCTTAACTCATTGATGGTCATCTTCTTCTTGGCTGGTATTGTTTTTGTTATCTTCCTGAGGACTGTTAGGAGGGATTTGACCAGGTATGAAGAATTGGACAAAGAAACTCAGGCTCAAATGAATGAAGAGCTTTCTGGATGGAAACTTGTGGTTGGTGATGTGTTCAGGGAACCAGATCACTCCAAACTACTCTCTGTGATGGTTGGGAATGGGGTTCAGATTCTAGGAATGGCAGTTGTTACTATTGTCTTTGCAGCCCTTGGTTTTATGTCACCAGCTTCACGAGGTATGCTGCTGACAGGAATGATACTTCTCTATCTTTTCCTGGGAACTGCTGCTGGGTATGCTGCTGTACGTCTCTGGAGAACTATTAAGGGAACTTCAGAAGGGTGGAGGTCGGTTTGTTGGTCAACTGCTTGCTTCTTCCCTGGGATTGTTTTTATTATTCTTACTGCTCTGAACTTCATCCTCTGGGGTAGTAATAGTACTGGTGCTATTCCGATTTCCTTGTATTTTGTTCTTTTGTCACTCTGGTTCTGCATTTCAGTCCCCTCACCCTTTTGGGAGGTTTCCTCGGTACTAGAGCTGAGCCCATCCAATACCCTGTGCGAACCAACCAGATTCCTAGGGAAATCCCTGCTCGCAAATACCCATCTTGGCTTCTGGTTCTTGGTGCTGGAACTCTTCCATTTGGAACTCTCTTTATTGAACTTTTCTTCATTCTCTCCAGCATCTGGCTTGGACGGTTCTATTACGTCTTTGGTTTTCTCCTAATTGTTCTACTACTGCTAGTTGTTGTTTGTGCTGAAGTTTCAGTGGTACTCACTTATATGCATCTCTGTGTTGAGGACTGGATGTGGTGGTGGAAAGCATTCTTTGCCTCAGGTTCTGTTGCCCTGTATGTGTTCTTGTACTCCATCAATTACCTGGTCTTTGACCTCAAGAGTTTAAGTGGACCGGTATCAGCAACACTTTATCTTGGCTATTCCCTTATCATGGCAGTTGCAATCATGCTGGCTACTGGTACAATTGGTTTCCTCACATCATTTTATTTTGTTCATTATCTCTTCTCATCAGTGAAGATTGATTGAAAGGTACCTTGAGCGATCATCATTTGCTAGCAGCTGGAGAACAGTGGCTTGTAGTAGTAGTAGTAGTACTTTAGATGGAGGCAGTTCAACTTTTTTCTTTGTATTTCTTTCTATAAAATCTTTCTGCACCATACTGTACACCAGGAGGCTCTCATGTTGTCATTATAGTGCCTTGAAGGCGATTAACTTTTTCACTTGCTCGTTGAGGCTAGAGTTTCGGAAGCATCAAAGCTGTGATTTAGATTTTTCATTCTCATATGTACTGCCAATATCTGTTAATTGCCCTATTTCTCTTCCACACCTTTTAAGCTTTTTTGAATCTTACCATTTTGTTCGTATATTAATGTTCTCTCATTTGTGCTGTAAAAGTAACCTTAGTTGTTTGAATCTGTCTGCAAATGTTGAAAGGGATGAAGCAATGTGATCACTGCACTAATGCAATCTTCTCAGCTTTCATGAGTTCCTGTAAATGACACCTATATGTTGATTGGTAGTTCAGGGATAAAAGTGTTTGTAAATTATGGCATTTAATTTTGTATTCACTTTTGCTTTCTGAGGAAAACTTTGTATCGATGAAAAGGTATGCTTTTATTTACTGGCGTGACTAGAACCGAAGAGAAAGAACCAGCGCAGTCCAGGATATTATCTCGAGATGAGTACCATTTTTTGAGGGTTCGAATGCTCTTTTTCTCTAATAACTTAAGTTATTCTACAGAAAGCATTCTCATTTTTATTAATCACACTTTCATTATCATTTGAATTATATAATTTTTATTTGTTAGACTGTATGATGAAACAAATAGTGAGAGTTCAAATAACATTTTCCCTGATGAAAAGATAAAAGATAAGTGGTCTAAGATCAGAAATTGAAGTTAGATGCAACTTCCAAATTGCAATTATGCTCTGTACCTGGAACACAGAACACAAATTAGTAAAAAGCAACTTCCAAACCGAAAGTCAACACAGTTAGTAGTTAGTCAATGCTCAAGATCACTAAGGGAGTTAAACATAAGTAGAACCCACGAGAAACACCTATCTAGCCAATTGGGTGAGAAAAAGGTGCTCGCATGAAACTTAAATCTAAGGGCTCTACTTTACTCACTCTCGATGTGGGATGAAACACTCATCTTTTACCTCAAGTTAGCACCCACCAGTAATTGGTTTCTTTTTTTCCAAAGTCAACACAGTTAGCAGTTAGTCAACACTCCCTTAGTGAAATGGCTATCTCCTCTGTTTGATGTTGAGAAATTGGCCATATCTGCCGTATCTAAGCTTGTGATTCTGAAGCATGGACAACAAAATTTGATGAATCAGCAAATTGTTGAATATATTAGCTACAGAGTACTTTAGCTTCTTCTTTTTTTTTTTTTTTTCAAAACTAAAAATAATGCTAAAAAAATTTCAAGAATTTTTATCCTACGTCTGAGAGAAGTGCCGCAAGCAAATTAAATATGAAAAGTCAGTATATGATAGCTTTTCCCGGCACAGATATGTTGCAAAAGCTTTTGTGCAAAGATTTAGATAAAACAAAGACTTTGTACGAAGATTTGGATGAAATTTTTATTTTTTGTTCCTACTAGATATAAAATCATTTCATTTTTCTATATGTCGATGGGATTCAATTGAAGCAACAAAAAAACATGAAAAGAAGAAGAAATAAACTTATTAGGAGAAAGCTTAGAGGGAGGGAAGCGTAGAAACGATATAAAATCGTGGGCAGAGGAGAATTAAAGAGGAAGAGGAGATTGGGAGTTCCATATTTTCCCTTCACGCGCAGCACTCGTATTTATCATCTGAAATTTTCAATTTTGATTAATTAAATGCGTTTTAGTATTATAATTTTGGGTGCTCCAAAAATTAGAATATTTGGAGGGGTTAATATTGTTACAGTAGAAGCATTTAATTTTGCCTCCACTATTTGGCACCTTAATTTTGTTTCTTTTACTACGTGTAATTTCTCCAGAATTAATCCCTATGAAAGTACCATGCATGTATGTGCAAATCATATGCTAAAAAACCTTTATACTTATTCATCAAATTTAATGTGGTACGAAAAATCCATCCCATGGCATATCATTAATCCGGATGATGATTACTTACTTTTAATGATATATGATTCATCCAAATTTCATCTGAGGAAGAAAGATGTTGTTTGGTCAAAATCATTTGCTCCTTTATTTGCTTTTTCCCGGAAATAATTACTTGTAACTCCTTATGAGTCAGTTGAATATTCCCAGAGATTTGAGAATACTGCAAGCAAAAATTGATCTAGCTAATGAAAAGGGATGGAAGGAAGTACATCCTTTAATACTATTGCTGAATTCAGGAGTTAAATTGGATAAGAGCAATTAAAATTAGCTAATCCTTCTTGGAGTAGCTGCAATGATGAGAATCTAGTCCAAAGAAATTCATAAAGATTTTTTTAATTTTTTTTTTTTTTTTGGGTTTGGTTTAATACCCCGTGCAAGCTTTGTGAGTTTTGAAGATAGTTGAAAACTCAAAAACACATATAGTAAGATTGGGAGAAAACTGCCTTTGCTGGAAATGAATTAGCATTGAACCAGGAGAAATTAACCTGACCTTGTTCTGCTATGTTGGTTCTGGGCTTGGCATTTTGGAATGATGCTTAGTCCTTAAATGGGTACATATGGAACGAAAAAAGTCTTTCAGTACCAAAAATTTAAGTTTCACATCAGTGATCAAACATGTTATCTACAATATTGGTAGGCTTTAAATAATGCATCATTTTTCTTTCTAACCTATTTTGTCATTTTAAAAACGGGCATAATAGTGGCAGAAACAGATTAATGAGGTTCTTGGGGGGCTTGGTGGCGTCGCAGCAATGACCATGTCTTTTCCAAGAATCAAGGACTTGACTTAGGTTTGAACCTCTTAAATTAAACAATTTGATAGGTGAGGGAAAGATGACAGCCAGATAAAATCTTTTTAGAAGTTGAAGGATCTCTTATTTCTGAAGCTTAGTTATGGACTCTAATAATTGGTTTTGTCTGGAGTGCCATTTTCTGAATTTTTCATTAAAAAAAAAATACTGTAGCGATTTGACATATGTGAAATAAAAAGATATTTAGAAAATGTTATGTAAAAATTTTTCTATAGAAAACTCCAATCCAAACAAGACTGTTAACATATTACTGGCATATCTTCTTGAGTTACATTTTGCTTGAGTTTGCTGCTTGATGCACAGTACTTGATCTTATGAAAAATATGATACCAGTGCTGGATAGAGGAAGATAGTGTTTTTTTCACCTAATTATTCCACTGCTGAGCCTCATTGATTATAACATGAGAATTGCTACCATTGGCGCTAATCATATTGAAGCTAGCTTATTCATTTTCTAGCTTCTGACTTGTGATATGCCCGTGAAAAAATTGGGCACTAAATTCAAACATGAGAAGCTTGTGAGTTTTGAAGCCTGAGTAACAAATTAACATATCAGTTTAACAGATGAGAGTTTGTTTTATCTTTGACATGTGTTGTTGTTCTTCACATTGTCCTCCTCATTCTCTTGTAAGTCAATCTTCAAGAGTAACATGCTAAGTGTTTACTATATGGCCAAAATTGACTTGGAGTTTGATGGTTCCTACCCTGGCATCATGAAACTGTTTTGTCCAGTGAATATTCATTGGCCTCTGAATTGAAACATACATACATATTTAGATATATATAGGATTTTCTATTTCCTAGAAACTGTGACCTTAACCTAGGCCTGCATGGGTTTAACATACATGGTTGAAACTTCTAGTCAATAGGAAAAAGCCAGAAGCAGCACAAGAGCCGTTGCTTTGAATACACGAATCCTCCAGAAGTAATTGCAGAAGTAGTAGATGCCAATGCCATGTCTGAAGGGATTATTAATAGGGGATGACAGACTAGGGACACAAATTAAAGGCTCATATCTCCTCCACTGTACAATGTAAAACTCCATATAATTGTTCCAAGAATATGGCATAGTATAATTGCAATAAGTTCCAAGAGTTTTTATTTTTATTTTTATTTGTTGCTTTTTTTCTTATTATTAAAATGTGTTCTCACTGCTTTTTCTTGAAGCTACTTTTGGAATGGTGAAGAGACAAGTGTAACAGTGAAGGGACTAGTTCAAGGGCAATTAAACTCCTTCTGGTATATTATATATGTTTTGCTTCTCTCTCTCTCTCTTAGTTATGTACTAAGGATTAACTTTTTATCATTAATTTTCTTGTATCCATCAAAACTGAACCTCACATGCGAGTAGTTTTTAGGTGTTGAATCCTCCGTTGAGTTGAGTTACACAATAATTGCACGGGCATATAGATTAAAGAGGAAATTCTGGATTTTTTAAGATTATGTACGACATCAAGAATGCTTAAGTATCTATGCCCAATTCTACTATTATCTTTCATGCGATGCGGTTGTAGAATAGTGAAATTCCAATATCTCCATATGTCTAAATTTCAATTACTAAAAATTTTATAGTGATTTTAGAGGTCATTTCTATCATGTCATAGGCAATACACATGCATAATTTAGTCTCAATAGTAGTTACTCTATCTTTGATACTTTTTTCTTTTTGATCGACACGATATTTAGTATTCTACTCCTATTCCTACTTCTATATTAAGGGAAGAGGATGGATCTAAAAAGTTAGGGAGAATCTAGAGGAGACCAAATCATCTTTTAGGTCTAACCAATGGATTTGAGTGCCTTCTGAGTTAACAATGAACTAGGGGATTTGTTTCCCCAACCTGCAGCCAGCAAGAAACTTAAAGTCCCTGTGGTGGCTAGCTCGTCTAAACGAGTTAGTTGCTCTATCTTTGATCCTCAATGAGAGGAAGTGAAGCATTTTCTAAATGGATACTTGTTAAGGATAGATAGAGATTTGAAGTGAGTTAAAATATTAAGATCTAATTCCAATATAGACACACAGAATTTCATGGTAGTAACTAGATTTAGGATGATTAAATTCCTTTTTAATCAAGCAAAAAGAAGAAGAAGTAAAATGAACATTAGTACAAGGAGTCATGCAAAGTGATTTTAGTATTATTTGACCACTGAAACGAAGTGCACATTTCTATTAACTTATGTAAGCCTTATCTAATTAATGATTAAAAAAATGTCCCATTAATGATGAATGAAACAAGAATCGGTAGAAGTTGATGGATTTAAATTTTCCATTCGTAATCTTTTTTTTTTTCAATGATTTCGTAGCTTATTGAGGGTCTACGATTTGAGTAAGTGCGCATTTCCATTAGATCTTTGTTTCATGAATTCAATTATGTAGAACCCTAATAAACTACTGACCTTGCATGCGCATTATATAGAGTTTTTTTTCAAAGCACTTACCCTGTACTTTTGATTTTGCAATCAAAAGAAGCAAATATATATATATATATATATATATGTCGCGCCCCATTTTTTTCAAAATTTGGTGTCTACAATATATATATTTGTGTTATTCAAGATGTGCCAAAATGGAATTCAATGGAGTCTATTTCTGCTGAAGAGACCTCTAGATACTAATAAGTTTAGCAATTAGACTTACTAATTACGAGTATTTTGAGCCCTTCAAAAAAATAACAAAGTTCAAATGCTTACAATCATGCATAAACCAAAGTTCACATGTTTTTCCCCTTCAACCACCCCCCCCCCAAACAACCAAAAAAACAATTACTGGAATGTCATCCTTCGGTAAGTACTCAAGTATACAAGTCTTATTTAGTATTATTCCATGTATTCAGAAATGGGTCAATAACTATTCTGCACTTGTATTATAAAAGAAGTAATGGACGTATAATCACACTGTACTTCTACAGTATCAAGTGAGTACATTACACACACACACACACACACAGAGATAAACGCCCAAAGTTTAAAGCTAAAAAGAAATTTAATTGAACGAAAAGAGAGAGAGAGAGAGACAGAAAATGTATCTGACTTTTTTCCATGGGTGTCGCACGTAAAGAGAAAAGATAGGTAAACCTTTTTGTTGTTTTTCAAGTCTTGTTTATCATTGGCCCATTTTCAGGCATCAAAGCAACTTAATCCAAAAATCATCGTCAACACTCAGTATCATATTTGTCTTCGATGATATGAGCAGTAATATCTACAAAACTCCACTTGATGATCTCGACTAGAATTGGTAGGAATTCTGAGCTTGTACTGAAATGCTCATTAGCTATGATGGTTGAAGTTGTTTGATACTTGATATTGTCAACTATTTGTGCATTGAAGAGAATATTAGCTTCATGTAGCATAGAATACATGTATACTGAAGTACTATTTCTTGTAGACCTATAACAAATTTATTAAATGTTTTAAGATTTTTGTTTAATGAATAGTAATAGTTCTCATATGTATATTCATCAACTATGATATGTATGAAAAATCCATCTTTTAAGGAATATGGAAATGGAGGATCATTGCTTGTCTTTGATTATAAGATTTAATTTATTTCATCTATTGAGGAAAACCAATTCCTTTCAACATTTCAACTAACTAAAGTCAATTACTGATTTTTGTAGAGATAGAAAAGTCAACTTGACAGAATAAGGCAAGATGCACATGATCAAAACACCCACAAATTCGAAAAATTGTAATAATAGAAGAGGTGGATTGGTGCTATTCAACTAAATTTCAAGGGATATCAGAAAAAAGTATATTTCGAATCAATCCTTATTAATAAGCAATATACCCTAGGATGGGTTTTCCATATACATTACAGTTGATGAATTGGCATGAGAAATTTATTATTCATCAATTAAAAATCTATATGTATGTAAGTATGCATGCATGCATACATATATAACAATACGGGATAATTTTAGAAATCTCCCTTGAGGTTTATGACAATTTTATTAAGCTCTTTTGAGGTTTCAAAAATTACACCTATCTCCCTTGAGTTGATAATTTTGGTAATTAAATTTTAGACTTGATCAAAATTTAAATGAAAAGCCTAAAATGCCATTAGTTATAAAGATTAAATTACTTTTCTCAAACCATTGTAAAATAATTTCACATAAATGTAAAGGAAGAGTATTAAGTGTCTAACACAAATGTAAAGGAAGAGTGTCAAGTCTCTAATACTCATTATTGTTTGAAAGCAACAATAATAGTTTTATCACTATCATATGATAGTTTTCATGGTACTTAAATATGGATATATATTCTTTCTAAGTTGGAGAAGAAAGTATGATCATAATTCTTTAGAGTTTGTGGATTTTCTGATTAATAGAAATATCATAGTTTGATAGTAGATTTGGGTAATTTCTTTTGATTTATTGCTACTTTTGATACAAAATTGGTCACATTCAAAATTTTTAAGGAAAGAAATATCATTAGTCCAACGTATGGTAACTGTAAAGGTTAAGGTCAATGTTAATAGTTATTTTACTACAAAAATATAAATAGGAGAAATAAAAGAGAAAAAGAAAAGACTAAACAATTATAAAATCCATTTTTGGCATAAGTATGCCCAACAAGAGAGTTTTATTAAAATGTTAAAGGCTAGTATTATCATTTTAAATGGACAAAAGAGGCAAGTGTAATTTCTAAAATCTCAGAGAAGTGCAGTGAAATTACTAAAAATTTTAGGAGAGGTTTCTGAATTTATTCCTAACAATATAGCACTCTGAAAACGTTTTTGTTGCACCTTCAATAAGAGAATAGCAATTCAATACATAGCAATATATGCTGCATGGACCTAATATATATTCTGTTACATGCACAAATGTTAATTAATTAAACACCTACAATCCTCATGCCAATGAACCTTGTAATGCAAAGCCCAAAACTCCTATCAACTCTGGTGGAGATTATCAAATGTTGGAGTTTCATAAACGAACTCATTATATTGTAGAAGAAGAATATGACACAACTGTTAATGATGATTTTGACACCAAGTTGGCCGTTTAGCTATAGTTAAGATGTCAAATTGTGATTCTTGTAATGACTATGTTCTATATGAGGTTGTATTTTTTTTTTCTCTCTCTTTTTGGGGAAAGCACGATTCTTTAATTCTTCAGTTGGTTACATAGTTTAATAGTACCACATGTTTTCTTCCTAAAATAAATCTCAAAAAAAAAAAAGAAAATGAAGAGAGAGAGAGAGAGAGAGAGGAGATTACGGACTCTTTTTTTTTTTTTTTTTTTGGTGAAATAGATGTTACAGAACGCAAAGTGGGCAAACATAAATATTTTGATTTTGATACATATATATATTTACGTGGATAACATTGAAAAAAAAAATAAAAGATAACAAAAAATTTTAACACCAAACCCATGCCTTAAGCTTTATATATGAAAGGATGCGATATCTAAGTAGAAATTCCCCACGACAAAGAGGGAAACATCTAATTTGAAGCAATATTTTCAAACTAAAGATAATTACTAAAATTCAGTAACTTCAAATAATTTTCACTATCTTAACTTCCAATAACTTTTTTTTTCTTTGTTTGCCAAAAAATCATTACTTGTATCTAAAAAATAAAAACTTCTAATATCTCTCCTTGTTTTAATATAAAAACAACTTAGATTTTTTCTTAATTTGCAAACTCATAGGATATGCTTTTCTCACTAGTTGATATTTATTACTTCTGCAATCACCACTAGAAGACCAAGATCTTGTATTAACTGTAATCACTCAATGGTGCTTCAAGCTTTTTCATTTTACTCTTTACTTTAGAGTAGTTCGAAGTTTTGTTCAACCCATGTAGATTATTGTCACAAATATTTGCTTTTCTTTTTCATTTTTGTGTAAGTAAGGAAATCAATTGATTTTATGTTATTGTGGGAAAACATAGCAAGAAAACCTTGTATTGTGAGGTTGAAAAATCTATCAAAATTTCAAGAATGAGATAGCTTAGGATGCCAATATTTTTCTATATGTCCTAATTTTTACTACTCTGAAATTATGAGTATGATTCTTTCTGGATTCCTGCAAATGAAATATGTGTTTTCTTGCTTGCGGGTACATTGATGATTACTGGTTTAATTTCATGATCAAATCATCAAGAGAACAGTTTTTTGTTGCTATGCTTTTCTTTAACGTGCACCGCCCGTGCCTAATTTGATATCATAATTTGGTTAGCTTACTAATTAGTTTGATTCTTTGATCGCGAAAATGAAAATGCTTAGTGATGATTGACGATTAAACGCATCATATTCAAAACATTAGGCTAAATTCGATTCATTTTTCATATTTTTCAGTGTGCCTAAAGACAATTAAGTCTCAGGCTAGGCAGCAGTTCTCAGATATAAATTTAGAGGTAAATGAGGGATTTAAAATAATTACAGACCATTTAGTTAATGTAATGCCAAACCATATGATTAATATAAGGAAAGATCACCATACTGATACGCCATAAGATAGATTTTTGATACATGTCATGGTCGATGATAGGTATAAGAACTCTTACTATTCCTGAAACAAAAATCTGTAAAAATTTTATGTCTGCTACAAAAAACAAAAAGAAAAATATTTCCATAACCCTTTTTTTTTTTTTTTCTTTATAGCTCTTGCTGCTAGAAATGCCATTAGTGAATGTTAAAGAGTCTCTTCCTATTCTATTCAACACAGGCGTTGCACGTGAGCAAGATTGATAAACCGAAAAAGTCAAAACTACTAAAAAAATAAATATCAAAAACCAAATAAAATTTTTATCAAATGCTCCCTAAAAAGAAAAACAAAAAAGAAAAAGGTTTTCTTTCAAATTCTCAAGATTTTTTTTTTTTTTGGCATACTAAGCCCACATAAATTATTAGTACAACTACATACATCCACTGGATGACAAGCTTAACTTGTTGGAAATTAAAGGTATGAAGAGTTTCTAAACAGAAGAAGATTTGACACCTTTTTAAGATTCACACAATCAGCTAAATACATTTTGATTAAACAAATTAAAATGTTTGAATGTGCTGACTGGAGATGGTTATTGGAGCCCTACATCTGATCTGAAGGAGATATCTATATTGGTGACAGAGATTAGATGGCTACAAGAAAGAGTTCATCTTTGTTCAGTGAAATTCAACATCCATCCACGGAAGAGGACTAATTGGTGCACACATCAATTTAGGCTAAATGCCAAAATTTATACAGCAACTGCAAGTCTGCATGCCAAATGTTGTGGCTTGCAAGGTATTATGCAAGAAAGCCTCCATCCAGTCAAATTGTTGGAGGAGAAAAGCAAGGGGAAAAAAAAAAAAAACTAAGGGTTTGTAATAGAAATATGAAATATGGAGCAAGAAGTGATTAAAAAAATGAAACTTTGTGGGATAAAATTCCTAGATTAAACATCTTTAAGAGCTAATTACATCTCATTCTTGTTTTGGAACTTAATCTAGCTCATGGTTATTTGGATGCATGGAATTGGAATGGATGGTCCTCAAATTCTCCATATTGAATTGAGCTACCTATTCTGAGACAAAATTTATGAATGGCTTTTAATTAACTTCAAAACATTATTTTTGCATTTGCATTTGGCAAGGGATTTTGGTATATTTGTCACATACAAAGGCAATAATTATGCTGTGTACATTTTTCCTCAAACTGATCACTGTGAATAACTTGTTTTAACTCTACTCAAACACGGATGTTGCACGAAAGGAACACTTTAAAAATGAAAGAGTCGAAACTAAATGAAAAAAAATAATAGTAACAATAAATAAAAATATCCAAATAGCTTCTTCTCCAAATATTTCAGAGCTTTTTGCATACTTAACCCACACGCAAGTCAGTGGTTAGTAGTACATCAACGTTTCAAATGATGAGAAGCTCAACCTTTTTTTTTTTTTTTTTTTTTTTTGTATAGAGTTTCAAAATAGTGAAATTAGATTTGACGCCTATTTGATGTTTAGATAATTAGGTAAAATAATTTCACCAAAAAAAAACTAAAAATTTGTGCTGCGTTTACTTCTGTTTACTTTGTGTTGTGTTTAAAACTAAGGATTTTGACTAAAAATTTGAAGTCCCCTCAAATCTCTCTGGATTGAACAGATAACTTGGAAGATATTTGGATTTGTAATCTTTCAATTATTTTCGTTTTTGAATGTCTTAAATAATTAAATAATTAATGGATTAGAAACCAAAATACTTCTTGACCAATCCAAACAATTTAGAGGGATTTGAAGGAATTATAATTGTTTATTAAATCCCTCAACCCATGCACAGCTAAATAAATAAAAGGAAAATGTTGGACAAATCTTGTAGCACTGGCAATAAAAATGTTGGAGAAATATCAAAAGATGCATGAATAATCTATTAATGGATATTGTTTTTATTTTTATTTCTTTTAACTATAAAAGATCAACTTGGGTTTGGATTACGGTTCGGGCATTCTAGACAAGCCGTATGATGTTTGGTTTCGGACCTTTGTCAAATCTGCCTTCCTGCATTTCGTCAAAACTAGCCGTTGTGGAAGTGCTGCTGGCCTGGCCCCTTCCATCTAGAAACAGCGCTCCCTCCTCCTTGTCTGCATTTCTCAACAACCAAAAAGCTAAATATACTATCATTTCTCCTTCAGTTAATTTCACCATCTCGCAGAATCCCATTTCACCAATCTTTCTTCTCATCACCTTCAGTGCGTGTCTGTGTGTATTTCAGTTGAAATGATGTTTACTGAAGGGTTGGATGAATCTGCAATCAACTGGATCAAACAGGTAAGTAAAATAGCCGAGCTAAACAGAACCCAGATTCTGCTTTTTTTTTTTTTCAATTTCTTGAACTAGCCACTGACAGAATCAAGCTTGCTTAGTTTTATGTGAGAAAGTAAACGATTTTATGTGTTGTCATAATAGAAAAGTTTGGTCCTTTTATCTTTTCTTTTGCCAATGCAAAGCTATTCAGAGTTCATTCTTTTTCAAGTTCTTAACTTTATTAGTCACGAAGTTGAACTTTGCTATTTTTTTTTTTCGTTTGAACTATGCAAATTGTAAACGGAATAGTTGCAGAAAGATTGCTGCTTTTCTTCATTTTGGATTTATTACACATGAGAAATTCTGCTCTTCTTTCGTTGCTTCTGTCTTTATCTTTCTTATAAATGTTATGTTGTAATCCCATTTTCCAATATTTTATATTTCTTCTTCTCTCAACATGAGGTGGTGTAGACTTGCTTGTGGGTTTCAACTGTAATTCAATATTAAGAACTGTGCCTGCAGGGGTCAGATGTAGAAAATTTTCAGTTGAGATCACCATTAGCTCAAAAGTATGACAAAACATACCCAATTCCCAAATCTCCATTGGGCTACAGCTCTGGTAGTTCTCACACACTGCCCCCTTTGAAGTTCCATTCTAGCCTTCTGGGGCCCCACAACCCTGTGGCACTAAGTTTCGATAGCAGTGAAGATGACTATGGTGGTGATGATGATGAGGGTGATGGCAGCGAAAGTGTGGCGTCTGTACCTGACGAGCTTGATGGAATTTGCTCTGATGACGGAGAATTTGATAAGCCGATTCCACTGCAGTGTAATGAAGAAATGTTTACTGTGAAAAAAAGTACAACTTCGGATCATATTAGAGGAATACATAGAGGGGTCCAATATAGGGCTCTGTTGAATAGAGGATTGTCAAAACAGAATCTTCGGATTGAAGTGCCAGAAAATACTAGAAGATACACTGATACTGAGTTGGGTTTTGATGGATGTGGCCGAAGAAATGTAGCTTCCAGTGGAAGTTGTCATTTGCTAGAAGCAGTTCAACCTCACAGCACATATGTAAGACTGGCTAGTCCTTCGAACCGAAATGATTGTTAGAGTTGGAAAATTCTAATTGTTGTTGATTGTTTGATGATGATTTTATTGCTAATAGCAATTGTTGTTTATTTTTGGATGCAGGCTACGCCAATTGGCAAATTAAGTAGTGTGGTTGACTTGGGAACTCCTAGTGCTCCACCTATTATGGAGATTAGAGGAGATGGGCAGAGCTCTGAGGTTGTAAGTGAATGCAGTGAAAGCTCAGGTGCTGTGCGAGAATGTGATCAGACAAATGCTGTTTCAAACGCGACTACACAGTCAGCAAAGCAGCATGCTGGTATTCAAGATGTCTTTCCAGATCAACATGAAGAATCTTTTAAACATGAAGTTGGGGAAAGGTAACATACTTTGGTCAGTAAACACCAATTTTCTGATGAAAGAGCAGCTTGAAATTGTTGCCCCTGTTATACTTCAAGCAAACTTAATATTTTCTTACCTGCAGGGACAAGAATGGGATGACACCCGAGGAAATGGAAGCATTGAAGGGTACTTGGGAAACAAACCCAAGGAATTGTTCACCATCTTATGATGCAAGGTAATGTTCAATTAATATCACCTAAACCAATTGTACGAGTTCAACATTTTACTACTGCATAATAGATGAGGCTAGTAAATGATAACAACTTTCCATACCTGATTCCTACTAGTGAAATTTAGAAGTTTCCTTTTCTTTCTTTCTTCTTTGTTGGATGTTTGCATCAGTATCAACTTCTAAGTATGTAAATAGAAGTCGAGAAATTTTTGCTCAGTATAGTTATTGCAAATGGGGAACCTGATGCAACTTGAACAAACTAGCACATCATTTCACATATTCTGGCAATGAAGTGCACTTAAGCTGTTGATTTACTACTGATTATTTAATGACTATGTATATAGCAGTAGGCTGCATGTTTTTCACATTCTCAAGATCTGAATACTGGGGCTTTTCTTAATAAGCTCACTAGCCAATTATATATATCTAATAAACATCTAACCTTTGGCTACAGTGATCAAAATGCCTGGCAAATTCTGATAGCTTATGATGCATGCATTCGCTTATGCTTGAATGCATGGGCAAGAGGTTGTGCAGTGGCACCAGAATTTCTAAAAGATGAGTGTCTACTTCTACGCAATGCGTTTGGGTATGTATGCGTTTCATCAATCCCAAATTTACCATATTATGTCACTACAATAAAGAAAAATCCATGTCACTCGTTGTTTCTAAAGGATGAGTCTCTGCATTTTTCCTGTCCCTAGACTGCACAAGTTACTTTTGCAACCTCAAGGTACGCAATCAGTTGAAAGTACAAGAAAGAAAATGGAAAAAGCATTGCCGTTGAAACCAAAAAAGATTGCTGGAAAGATTCGTGTGGAAGGTATGGCATCTGTACTTTATACAACGTTATCCATACGCTTGATAGAGCCTAGGTCACTTTGTTCTCTTTTAGCCGAGATAATGATGGATGACAGAGCCAGGTCTGCTATTGTAGATTTGATCTATATTTGGTGTACACTGACTACAAGAATTTTGGTTGATTTGACTTTTTTTGTTTTTGTATTATAATTTCATGGATAATGAGATAGGTACCTCTAACTTCTAGTTTCTAATGAATGAGCAGAAAAATAATTTTTTAGCTAATTATTTGCAAGCAAAGTATCTCACTCTGAAGAGCTTCAAACCATGTTTTTATTTTTCAGAACAGATTTGATTTGCAGTATTTCATCATTCTAAGTTAAACTGTTAGTTTCTTCAGTAACTTTTATACTCAGATTGTTGCAACAGTCTTTCTTTACAGGGTTTTTGGTAGAGATCTCTACTGGTAAGTGAGTGAAGATAGCATTAAGCAAGGATCGAAGAAAACCTTGCTTCTTAAGTTGGAAGGGCTCTTTTCTACCAACTCTCTATAGAAATTAATTGTTAAACAAATTTACTAATATGAGATAGTCATCTTCACTTGCTCTAAATCAATTGTTTCATAATTAGTACATGTCATGAAACTTGAGAATAATCAGTTAAATATCTCTGGAACTTTCGGTAAATTTTATTCTAAATATTTGGTGATATGGGCCAACTAATTCTACTGAAGATGAAATGGACCTTGTCATGCAGCATAATATCTAGAGACAGTGTTATTTATTCTGTCTGAGAACTCATTGATGAAATTATCTCCTGATATTGGTCATTGTTTTCTGGCAGTGAAAAAACTCCGAATTATACCAAGGAGGAGGCTTAAAAGCACAAACTCATTGAGAGGTGCAATGTACATGCAAGTGGGAGCTGAGTATGTCCGGCATGTTTCATCACTTGTAAAGAATGGCATGAATTCTTTGGGACTTGCTTCATTTTCATTGCCAACTGAAGGTTTGCCATGAAATCAAGTTTTCTACTAGTTTTGGAAGACAATTAATTCAAAAGCAAATACTAGGAAAAAGAAAAAGAAAAAAATAATCTCTCCATGAAAAGTTTGGAACCAACTGCAAAGCCTTATGCAGCTTTTATCATATGCATTATATATATGTGAGAACATCTATTTACTTTTACTGAACTAGTATCTATTCTGAGGTATTTAGTTTAACTGATTGCTTCACTGTTTGCAGAATCACTGTCATGCTTACTTAAGTTGAAAAGTTCTCTGGAAGAAAATCAAGAGGAAACAGGTTCCACCATTTCATTGCAGCCTGGAACTGGTGATTACCATGATTTGTAAGTTACATATTCAGCTCATTTGGTGATTCTGTTTATGGCATTTACAACTTCAGTATGTTTGTTGAGTTTATATTTTGCAGAAGCATATGTAGCTAGCTTAAAATGGGTATCAATGGCTCTCTATGATGAAAAGAGAGGGCCAATACCTAATAACTATTATCTGTCTTAGTAGAAAGAATCAAAGGCCTTTGTAGTTGTGTTTTTTATTACTCTAAATTCTGGAAAGAGTATGTTATAATCGAGAAAATTTTCTTCTCTCTTTCCACAAAGAAAACTAGGATTGCACATATAACCATTTTCTACCTTTCTTCCCATTTATCATTTTATACATAAAAGTGGTGGTTTCTCTGTACAGAAAATAATTGCTAAACGTCCTGTCATATGTAAAATAGCTGAGTTGTGTTGAATCTGTGCTTTATTTTATGACTGTTGATTCTCTGTCGCCTATAGTGGTCTGCAGTATGGAAATATGACTTTTTATGGGGATCTGCATCTTTCCCATTTTAATGAGCATGTGTTCATTTAAACCTCTATTTCAGTTTTCCAGAACACCAAGGAGATTCTATTCTGCTTGAAGTCCAGGATTTGAAGAAAAACATTCAAGGTCGAGCTACAATTCCAGTTTCATCAATGACAGATAATCCAGTATGTACCTTTATCTTACAGGAGAAGACGCCTATACATCATCTGGATTTTTCAATCAACATATCCTTTAATCTTTCTTGAAACATGCAGACTGACAAAATTCGATGGTGGCCTATTTACCATGATGATCACGAGTGCATTGGGAAGGTTCAGCTCTCTATTACTTGTGCCTTTATGTACGATGAAACAACTCAGTTGAAGGTATGTGGTTATCAACTACGGTATTGGGGGCAGTGTAGAATCTCATGGTGAAGTCTTGTTTGTTACTTGTAAAGTAAGAAATTTAAATTCAACAAATGGGATAAAAAAAGCCCCGGATAAGTATGTGCTGAAATCAAAAGCTTGTTACCTGGATCTACTGCTGAATACATATTGATAATGCACATGTAAGAGCAACTTCTTAAAAAAGAATCTTTAAATGAAATCAATTGCATATTGCTTTGAAACATTGTTGAATTACTGTAGCATATTCCTTTCATTTAAAAAGTGATTTTTTAATGTTGAAATCACCTTAAGTTTCACCTTTGTGCTACAGAATGAACCTATTGTGGAAACACTTGCTTATTAAAAGCTTAAAATCTGGGGCAAGTATATGCTGAAATCAAAGGTGAAAGGAATGGATCTATTGAATGAACCTATTGAGATCACAACGGTAGAAATCCCAGATACGTATATACTACAGAATGGACCTATAGAAATCACCTTAAAATCTGGGATAAGTATATGCTGAAATCAAAAGCTTGTTACCTGGTTCTACTGCTGAATACATATTGATAGATATTGCTAATGCACATGTAAGAGCAACTTCTTGAAAAATTATCTTTAAAAGGAATCAATTACTTATCTCTTTGAAATATTGTTGAATTACTGTAGCATATTCCTTTCATTAAAAAAGTGATCTTTTAAAGTTGAAATCGCGTTAAGTCCCCCTTTGTGCTACAGAATGGGCCTATTGTAGAAACCCTTGCTTATGATCTACTGCTGGAGGCTGCCATGCGTGCACAAAAATTTCATGCACGTAATTTACATCTAGATGGACCCTGGAAATGGCTACTCACTGAGTTTTCTGAGTATTATGGAGTTTCAAATTCGTATACCAAACTTAGGTACTTGCGACTTCCAGCAAACTTCCTTGTCAGTTCTCGTTACTTTGCCAAATCTTACTAGCAAATATTTACAGGTATCTGTCATGCGTGATGAATGTTGCAACTCCAACCAAAGATTGTATAGAGCTTGTATATGAGTTGCTTTTGCCTGTTATCAAGGCCCGAAACGAGAAAAGTTTGACTAGACAAGAGGTAATCACCAAAAACTTTTTTTGCATATCAGGAGCATGTGCCATCCTCCAAGATAGCAGTAGTTAGGAGTCCTAAAACTTTATAAACGTTGATCCACACCACCTTGCTAAAGCCTTATTCAGAGTAAAATGCTCAAGCTTTTTAGATTTCTCCAGTTTGATATCTTGAGAGAGGTATGTTGCAAAGAACGTGCTATTACTTTAACCTTTATCTTTTCTGTGGGTCAGCAGAGGAGATTGTGTTTCTAAAATCATCACAACCAGGCTGGCTTAACCATGAATTTGTAAAGTTTAAGAAAATGTGAAGCATACTATTCAAAGTTCACATCAAGTTCGAGGATTCATTGATATTCATTTGCTAAAGAGCATTACTGAAGTATAAGTGTCCGTGTAAATTCCTTTGATATCATTCAAAAAATTAAGAGGTGTAAGTATTACACACATAATAATTTGATAAGTAGATTCCGATGTTACTTTTCTGTTGACAGTGATAATTTCTTGTGCTGCAGAAAAGTATGTTGCTCAACTGTGAGACCCAAGTTGAGGGTCTTCTAGCAGATGTGTTCCAGAACTACAAGTTGTTAGATGAAAAATCTCCAACAGGTATAGCAGACATGTCAGCTCCAATATTAGAATCTGCTGCCCCATCTCTGGCTCCTGCAGTGCAAGTATACAAACTACTCCATGATATACTAGCTGAAGATTCTCAGACTATTTTAAGAAACTATTTACAAGTGAGTCTTATGTACCTCTAGGATTGATCAGTATTTTATATTGTACCATTTAGACTGGGATAGGTTTATTATGCTCAATGAATCATAAGTTGCATAATGCACCACCAGCACTGGTTTATACAAATCCCCTGTTATGACACCTATGAATAGTAAAAGGACAGTAGGTTGTCTTGCTTCAGTTCATTTGATTATTAAGACAGTCTGAATGTCAACTTCTTACAGACAGCAGCAATGAAAAGGTGCCGAAAACACATGTTGGAGACGGATGAATTTCTGTCAAGTAATTCTGAGGGTTTTGTCATAGATTCCATGACTATGTCCACAGCATATATGAAGATGAAAAATCTCTGCTTCAAAATAAACGGTGAGATTCAGGCTGATCTTAAGATCCACAATCAGCACATACTCCCAAGGTATGAGATCCTCTATTTTTCATTAAGTTTGCCAATTCTTCAAGTTCAGGATTACGTAACAATATTAGATAGTCCACTCAGACTGATCTTTGCCCATGGAATGGTGATAGCTTCAAGGAAATTCATGCAACTAGGCTGTTATTCAGTAACAACTACCTGTAACCTTGCTAACTTAAATTAATTGTCTCATGGATATTTGATAAACACTGGTGAAAATTTTCTTTTTCTGATCTGTGGGCATTCATCAACTCTGACAAGCACATATCTGATATTGTCTCCATTTTACTAGTTCAATTGATCTGGCAAACATCACTGCCACAGTCTATAGTACCGAGCTGTGTACAAGGTTTAGAGCTTTTCTTTCTGCATGGCCTCCTTCAAGTCCCATGCCATATGTTAATGAACTTTTGATTGCAACTGCTGATTTTGAGAGAAATCTTGAGTCATGGAACATCAGGTACATATATTCCACATTCCTTGGTATGATTTAAGTACATAATGCCTTTTGGATTCAAATTGCCATCCGAGTTAATAGGTTTACTTAGTTCTCATTGGTAAAAGATACAAATTCATCCTGAAGTTGTGCATTTTGATTGTTACAGTGCAGTTCTAGGTGGTGTGGACTCAAGAAATTTGTACCATAACTATATAATGGTCTGGATACAAGAAATGCAACTTAGCCTGCTTGATCAATGCAAAGCAGAAAAAGTAAATGTCCTAAGCACTGTTTAACTTTCATGTAGTGCAGTTGAGTCTTATTGAGGGTAAATAATGCTACTGCAAGAAATGATTCTTTTTTGTTGTAAAAATGTGATCCTCATAACCTGACATCTATTTGGCAGGTGCCTTGGTCTGGTGTAATTACGAATTATTCTACATCTCCTTTTGCTGAGGAAATGTTTGAGAAACTCAAAGTTATGTTACATGAGTATGAAGTAGTCATCAACAGATGGCCTGAATACACAATGGTTTTGGAGAACGTGAGTTATGCGTATTCTTTGTTCTGGAATCAAGGAACTGCTAATACTACAGCTGCACGCATCTGTTTGCATTGTAACCAAATGATCTGCTACTTAATGTATTTATATCACCAAGTGTAAACTGTAAGGTCTTAAAAAGTAATAACAAATTGACTTACTAGTTCCTAATATTTTTTAACATTCATTTTTCATACTTCCAGGCTGTTGCCAATATTGAAAGAGCAATTTTAAAAGCATTGGAAAAGCAGTACAATGACATCTTGACTCCTCTGAAGGATAGTGTTCCCAAAAAGCTCGGCATGCAAGTTCAGAAATTAGCAAGAAGGCAATCCACTGCATTTTATTCTGCCCCACTGCAAGTTAGTGCATGCTGATGCCTAGTCATCTAATAGCGTAGTCATTTTGCAATACTTTTCATACTTGGCTAACTAAAATGCAGCTGGAGGTTCCAAAAGTTCCTAAACTTTTGAATGAAATATATTAATAATCATATCATCTCTACTAAGTTTAATATCAGATGCCAAACTAGGTTGGTTTGTTTAGGCTGTATAGATTAGAAAGATCATCCATGAGTAGTTGCCACAGTTTAGTTTGAATTGATGTCTTTGCAACAGCTAAAAGAATTTTGGACATGCGCAAGACTCGTATTTAAAATAACATCTTTTTTTTTTTTGTGCTTTCTGCTTTGGTAGATGGGAACCTTTCTAAACACCCTTAAGAGAATTTTAGATGTCCTACACCCAAGCATTGAAGATATCCTCAAGGCATGGGCAACCTATCTTCCTGTCAATGGCGAGAAGAAGTCGAGTTTTGGAGAACAAATGAATGGTGTTACTGTGTTGCTCCGAACTAAATACAAGAATTACATGCAAGCAATTGTGGTGAAGCTCGCAAGCAATGTAAGCACAATATAACCACTTTCTCTTCAACAAAGATAGTGGTGACTACTTCATTCTGAACAATGTGAATGATAGTCATCAACTTAACCATGAACATATAAGAAATGAACTAGAGTAGGGGAAGCAAAATCACAAAAAACAACTCAATGTGAAATGCATGACGCTTTACTGCTAGGCTTGCAGTTTACTTCTTCAAGAGTTGCAGTAGTTTGATGCTATTGTTTCCTTTATTGTGGAACTGAAACCCTGTTATCAAATTGTAACCGGGAAGAAGGGGAATTTTTTCTGTTCAAATGTGCCTGTAGGGTGTCAGTATAGGTTCACCTTGAAGTTTTTCAAGTCTATGATGGATATCTAATATAGAAGGACAACAAAAAACAACCAGGGAACTTTTCCAGAGAGGATAAATAAGATTCTTTTTCTGGTCTTCTTTGGTTGGGGAGGAGGGCCTGTGAGATTTAATTGGGTAATTTTGTTCTGGTGCCTATACAGTACTTCAGCATTTGGCGATGAAACTAAAATTCCGTCAAATCATAGAAGTTGTTTGTTTTAGATTCAAACTTGTAAAACATATGCAAATGTTGATACCTGTCTGACTTTGGAGGTACACCTTAAAACTGTGCAAGTCAATGATTATTTCAGATGCAAGCTAGTCGCAACACAAGGCTGCAAAGGATCTTGGTGGAAACAAAAGTAACAGATGGAGAAGCCGAAATTCGTGAAAGAATGCAAGTTTTGAGCTCACAACTCTCAGAGTCCATATCCAACTTGCATGAGGTGTTCACAAGTCGAATATTTGTTGCAATCTGTCGTGGATTTTGGGATAAAATGGGACAGGTGAACTCTGATTTTCTAGCCTTTGAGAATATTCTCGCTTCTAATTACTTATTGAAACTTTCTGCTCCTATAGATTGTAGTGAAATTTTTGGAGGGGAGGAAAGAAAATCGAGTCTGGTACAGTGGATCCTATCATGCTCTTGGGGTAAGTAGAAAATTTTCACTAGAGAAATATTCCTTTTCTCAAAACACGCAAAATTTAGCTCTTCAAATCTACAATGTCATATATCTTTCTTCAGGCCTTCAGAACTGTCTGATTGGATGACTGTCTTGTTGTTCAACGATGGATATAATCAGAAGAGTGATCCACTGTTCTTTTTCGTTTATCTTTTAGGTCCTTGATGATATATTTGCTTCCCAAATGCAAAGATTGCAAGGAAATGCTTTGCAAGAGAAAGATCTTGATCCCCCTCGCTCAATAACTGAAGCTCGATCAATTCTTTCACGAGACACAACAAATGGGATGGACTCATCCACCTATTTGTACTTCTAGATGTACATCTTCACCTTGTGGCTCTTTACAGACTTCAAGCTATACAACCATAATCGGTCATCCACAGTTTTTGTAGCATACCACTACCTGAATACGAGTCAAAAGACAATTCTGTTATTTTGTCAACAAATTTTTTTTGTAGGTAAACTATTGATTCTTTTGTAAAGCAATGTCGAACAATGAAAAAATTAAGAAAAAAATTTTCTTGTGTTTTTGTCTAAATTTTACAATATCATCCTCTCTTTTGCTGTCTGTACCAAATCTCTCTCTCTCTCTCTCTCTCTCTCTCTCTCTCATTATTTCTCCTTTGGAGGATGAGGGTTCCCAGATGCTTTTCTAAATTTTGGCAAAAACAAATCTACATTCTGAGTTACAAACGACAAGTCAAAAAAACCCTTTTCTTTTTTCATCCACAGTATTTAAGTGATGAACTTAATCACCATAAATTTATCCTTGCTCCATTCTGAGGAAACTGCTCGGTTGCAATCACTTTGTGTAACGGTTCTCTAGGTTGGAATTACAAACTAAGATTCTGTTCCTTTTGTGGGAGCACAAATTATACCTTGCTCACCTTACTTTAAAAATAACGCATCCTGTTCTAGTATATTCAAATAACAGTAACTGTGGAAGACAATCTCTGCAGTTCTCTCTTTATATTCCCTGTAGGTGCAATGGAAGGCACAAGGTTCTAAATCGTTCTAATAACCGTAGGTTGGGACTTTAGGTAAGGTTGGACCCATTAGATCGCATGCCCATTGATTCCTTGGCTTAGTGGGCTGGTGATCTTAATGCATTTAGACCAAAGGTAGTCATCTGTTTAATGAGAATGACATTCTTCAGATTCCTATTGTCAAATCTATTACGCTGATCTGTGTTTTGCTTGTACAAATGTTTATGGTATTGTGTACCTGTCTTGTTGATGCTTCACCGAAATTACTTGGTAAATGTCCGCCTTCAAGAAGCGAAGCAATCTCATCCTGTCGAGCATCCGAGAAAAGCTAAGCAATGTTGATAGTATTTGTTACATCTCCGCATTTATCCGATTAATAATGGGTGGAAACAAAAGAAGTGATGAAAATCACATTCCTTGGGCGCTGCCCTAACAAGGCAACTGCACCTGTAAATAGGAACCACACTTGGCATGCACACAAACAAACGCAATTATATACATAGAAAAGCTAAACCAGAATCCAGAATATGACCTGAAAATATCAACAAAGCCTTTAAATCTGGCTGGTAAGATTTCAATAGGTTAATTCAAGCTGACATGCTCTCACTATATACTTCCAGTTGATATATATCAGTCAACACTTTCCCCACTACAGATGCTACTTCGTCAGGTCCCCTTGCCCTGTTGAATTTGCTGTAGAAGAGCAGATGCCAACTCCAGAGTTGCCTGCAAGCGTTTCTCTGTGTCGCCTTCCTCTTGTCCTGCACTTTGTTGTTGTTGATTCACCAAGGAACCAGGCTGACGCTCTCTTTGAGGCATTGCAGGCATATTCGAAATCTGGTGCTGCAGTTGCTGTATTTGTCCATATTGTGACAATGAAGTATCAGAACCAACTTGATAATTTGGTATCGCATTGTTTTGCTGTGCCCAGTCTGAACCTGTAGATACAATCCCAGAGTGCCTCTGCTGTCCAAGAATAGTAGTAGCCAACTGCACAAGTTGCTCAGGCTGAAGAGCAGCAGGAGGCATTGATGAAAGAACGGGAATGTTTTCTTGAAGGGTTTGGTTGCCAATTCTACTCACAGGTAGTGGGTTATATCCCTCAGTGATGGAATTAACCATGCTATTTGTGTGTGATGCAATATTCCGGATGCTTGAACTTAAATTTTGCATGTCATGAGGAGACCAGTTCGGACCTATCATAGTTTTGTGCTGTGGAAATGCATTAACATGCCTGGTGTCACCAATGGAGTCAGACAAGTTGCCAGATGTATTTCTTGCATCGGATCTCAAAACGACGCAGGTGAAGGTCCTGAAGAGAAATACTCAGTAAAAGACATATTTCTTACTGGAGGCCTATCAATGTCTGGTAAAGTTGGTATACTAGGATACAACCCTGAGGGTGATATTGGCTTCACAATCGGTGTGCTACCATGTAAAGATGTAAAGGTGGCCTCTCTCGTCTCTTGCTGATGGATAGATCCATAGCTGGGACCAGGATGCTCTAATCTCAGAACAACACCAGAGATGCTAAGTTTACCTGGTACTTTCAGTACTGTCTCTGAGAAGTCTGAAGGAGGAACAAGAAATAACGTGTTCCTATCATCCAATTTGCCAACAGCTGCTCTCTGCTTCTCCCCCAAGTAATTCATGAATTCATTATACAAAGCTATGTCAGGATCACTAGCAGGAACAAAGAAAACAACCCAAGCACCAGCAGCTTGGTAGTAATGCTTTGCAAGCATATCCAAGCTAGTCCTTGCAGTGCAGTCTAAAATTTCAGGCCTGAGACAAAGGATATCACGTGAGAAATGTTATATTGTGAGTCAAACATGTGGTAAAAGGGAAATCTGTACAATTATTGCAGAACTCAACATTAATTATGCCTTGCCCAATTGCCATTATCCAGCCTGTTTAACGTCCATAAATTGATAGGAAAAAGCAACTGAGATGTGTTTATATGCATAATCCCAAGACAATGATATCAGATGGTTTTTGGGAGATATCAGAGGGATTGTTATACGAGTCCAGCATGCGATAGGAAGGAAACATATGCACAATTCTTGCAGAACTCAACATTCAATTATGCCTTGCACAATTGCCATTATCCAGACTGTTAAATTTCCAGAATTTGATGGAAAAGCAAGTAAAGATGAACTGATATACATAAATATGGATATTACAGATGTGCATCATTCCTCCAAAATGTCCTCTTATTACACTGATCAAGTTTGTCAGTTTTAACAATAATCAGTTATTTTAACTTCAATATAAATACATCATTTCATATTTTGAAATTTCATTTAATCTTCAAGATGACAAAACATCATTGATTTCATTTCCTGAATTTAATAATTTAATCTTCAATGCCAGAAAAACGAGCAACATTTGTTTGATGCAGAATGACTGTAGCTGGTAAAACACAGCCTAGCAAGTGCAGAAACATTGATATGGGATGCAATATGAGTTGAAGACATGGCCAGAAGATACAAGTCAATAAGCTCTGAATCTGAAGGTCTATTGACAAGAATAAAGCCACAAAAATATGGAAAGAAGAGTTTAATACTTACAGCACCATATCCATATGTTTACCCACAGGAAAGCAGCGAGCACGACATACAGGAGTTCCACCTTTAGCTATTGTCCCTTCCCATTTCCACTCTTTATTAACATGTGATTGCTGAGATTGCTGAGATTCAGGTGCCAATCTTGCCCGTTCGGGGTATGAAGGTAATGGAGCAGAGACCATTTGAAAACCATCATAAGGTGCACTCCAATTATCATGTCTAACGTCATAATTTCGAGTTGACTTTATAGGGTGATTTTGAATCTGCTTATAACCAAAAGGCTCAGAATCACTGCTTTTGTCGTAAGCATCAGGCTCAAAATCCAAATAGGCTCTAGAAGGAACATGTTTTGCTTGTGCTGAATCAGAAAAAGGATACTCCGGCAACTCATTTTCTGGAGCAAAGGAGCTGGTTTTCAGTTTTTTAGCTCCAGGAAAAAGCAAGGAATCTTCAGGCAGATCAAAAGGATCATCATCAAATGGACCTTGTCTAGGAAATTCCAGAGGAGAAAACTCGTGAAAGTGTGGACCCCTGCTCCCTGGAGGACTACCATGGTGCTCATAGGCATTTCCGGGTATTCCTCGCTCAGAGCCCAATTCATGAAACCTCTGCTCAAAAGCGCCTTTCCCACCAGCCCATGCATCATTCTTACTGCCAAAACTCATTATATCTGGGTCACCGGTTTCAAATTTTGACATAAACCTAGGAGATGTGACATTGAGATCTCCCGTCAAGTCACCAAAATCCCTATCCTTACGGCTGTTGTCAGAGGCATGTCCATGAGACCTGAATTGTGGAGAATGGGGAGCATTAATTGCGTTCCTTTCTCTGTTTGATGTTCCAGATTCACTTTTGGCAAAACATAAATGTACACGGGGATTGCCAAATAATTTCCCCTGAAGAGTTTCTTTTGCCCGACAAGCAGCCTTAACACTTCTGAAACGAACAAAAGCATAAGTACGGCCAGGAAATGCAGTAATCTTATCTATCTCTCCAAATGGAGCAAATGCTTTCCTCAAAATGAACTCATCAACTTTCAGTTGAGCAGGAAAGCCAATCCATAACACCTCACTGGGTTCCACATTCTTATCATGCATATTTGATTTGTCTGGATAGGGAAAACCAGGACTAGAATGACGTACTCTTGAGTCCCTCTGTGAAAAAGGGGACCCTCTCACTGATGTACGGTGCTCATCCCTACGTTGTGAGTAGTTGTCATCACGCTGTGGGGTTGATTTTTCCTGTAAAGAAGAACCAATTTAGAGCAAATTCATCTACACTCCTTGAATAAACTCAAAAGATTGCTGAAGGACTTCATATGTCAAATAGGCTGATAATAAATGACTAGATGCACTATCAGTCACCAGAAAAATGAGAGAAAACTGAAACAGCATGATATGTTGGGGACAAAAATAAGTCACGTAAAAGAATCCAGACAATACAAACACATTTTATAGTTACAAATAAGTCTGAAAATATTGAACCCACAGAATATTAAAACTACGAAGAAAAGCATACTCAAGATGCTGATCTTGATTATCAATCTATCAGAGTATATACAGCCAAACATCTTAGGAAAAATACAAATGCGTGTTGCAAATTATGGAAGCTGCATAAATCCTACTAAGTCAAGATCCATAACCATGAAAAAACCAAGATAGGTGGGCCAATATATTAGGCCAAGAAACTATCAAATTTATCAACTTTTGCTTCCGTATCATAGTCAAGTGTTTGTACAGAATTCATCTAACAAGTCGAGTCCCTTGGCTACCGCATAGTGCAACTTTGACAACCAATAAAGATAGCACTGTAAACCACCTAGATATAATCATAGGCAAGGACTATGCAGAACTGGACAATGAGTAAGATAGTAAATTGAGATAAATTTTTTAGAAACACAAAAGCCATCTCTATAACAAAGAACAAGATTCTTGAGAGAGTGCGTAAAGAGAAGGGAATGAGCGGAAGAAAGCATGCTTTCCCTCATGTTTTCCTAGCAAAAGAACTAGATTATAAGCATTTTGAAACAAGAAGAAATGAAAACCAACTCAATGCAGGATACTCTTCATGCGACCAAATGAACGTTAAATATGAATGTCATGATGGTCTTCAAGCTACAAAACAAATGTTAAGCATTAATATTGCCAAAGCCCAAAACATTGCCACCAATATTAAAATGTGGCTACCATCTTAAACAGATAGATATACGAACTTTGGCAGGCAGGCTACACCAATATGCAAGTTCAAGCTTTTTCTCGACCCCACCAACAACGCCTCATAATTTGCAATGCTTTTGTGTTCTCCTTTTCAATATGACTACTTAGAGGCAAGATTTAGTATCAACTGGTAAGCACTTTCTCTTCACCAAACAAAGTGATCTGCTGTGCCATCCTAAACGTAATACTGATCATATTTGGATATATGGACTGGAACACAGATGTAAAATGGAATACAAACACATGGTATCAATCTGCCATTAGCATCTGGATTGCTAAAATGGCATCCTAGGATTAAGTAGTCATTCTAGATTAGATACTAAAACTATCATAAACAGAACCAAAGATTAAGGAGTTACTCCAAATGCTAGGACATACAAACTTTAGCAGGCAGGCTACACCACACTGGGATTCAAACGTTTTCTCCACCCCACCAATAATACCTCATTATTTGCAATGCTTTGATCTTCTCCTTTTCAATATGAATACTTAGAAACATGATTGAGTATCATCTACTGAGCATTTTCTCTTCACCAAACAAAGTAATCTGCTTTGCCATCCTAAACATAATACTGGTCCTATTTGGATATGACTGGAGCACAGATGTAAAATGGAACATAAACACATGGATCAATCTGGCATTCGCATTTGGATTGCTAAAAGGGCGTCCTAGGATTAAGGAGTCATAACAGAACCCAGGATAATGGGATTATTCGAAATAGATTATAAAACCATTTTAAATTGGTGAAATTTTCATTCGAAATTTTACACACTTTGAACAGAGGAATATAACGGAAATTTCTTTTTTCAAAGGTTAAATTCTCTTCTTAATTGACTTTCATCAGCTAGAGAGAAATGTTTTACCATCTCATGACAATTAAAAAAAACGAAGAAAGTTTTCTAGCGAAACATGTTCTGTTGACAAATGGAAACAAGCTGGAAAAGTATTTCCAAAGTGCATTAGGACACGTAATTAAAGACCACCCCATGGTTCTATACTCTTGATATCACACCTGGGAAGTAGTTTCAAGAATGCACTCCTCCTAATCAATTAAAAGACATAAGACATTTCTCTATATCTCAAACGTCCATATGACCGACCAATACATGCAACTACTACTATTACCGGAAGAACTTCCAAATAGTGGATAACCAATAAAACACTTGTAAATTTAGTATTTCTCCAGGTAGCTGCCTAATAAACCTGACTATAAGCTATAAATGCTACCATATTCTCCAATAAAAGCAGAAACCATCCTTAACATGATTGAGCCCTCAATCATCCTCACAATGATCATCCACTCCATAATCTTCAAGATGAATCTGGCAACAGCACAATAGTCATTGCAAACTCAGAGATTCTTGGCTACCAGAACAGCAGTTGCAGGAGGGGTATTTGGAAACCAAAGGACTATTGCTAGTCCCTGACTATAGCCACAAAGTGTATTCTTTTTTGCTCTTGATGAACATTAAGGAGTACAGGGACTCCATAAGACACACTAGCTCAATTTTAAGCCATGATCTGGAGCAAAAAGTTTCGGTCATATGATAGAGCACTCAAACCTTTCCCTCCTTTTCACCATCTTTGTTGTGCCTCCTTGGACAGGTGCCTCTTTTTCTTCAAAATCTTTTATCAGTCACCACAACCTTCATAATCTAAGTTTTATTTCATTCTAGGCAAAAGCATAACTACCCCATGGCAGAGTTCTGAAATAGCCATACAAATTGGACATTATCTGCTAAAAGTTAAGGCAAACTCCAGATCGTCTGATGCAACTTACAGCTTGATGGTTCAACAACTGAGAGCTGACTGGTCGAGATGGAAGACGACTAATATAAAACATAGCAACAACAAACCATAAGATCCATCTCCTTGTATAACTACAAATCCAAGGATAAGCAAAAAGCACTAAACTGCCTACCCAAAAAAAAAAAAAAACAGATTGGTCAAGAGCCAAGCAGTTACTCAACAAACAATTCAACTCAAGGACAACCTTATAGTGTCCTACCTACAGTTCATAAGAACCCTCCTGGATTTTGCTTAACGAGAGGATACATGTAGTATGAATCCCACATATTCTTATCTCATTTCTGGGCAACTACCACAATGTAACCTGAATGATTCAATACTTTATAAATTACGTGATGCTAAATAATATAGGAAGTACAGAGTCCCAATGACCATAACATGCTCATGCTTGAAACCTTCAATCAAGAAAATATTATTTCTGAAGATAAGTGGCCCATATGCAATAACAAACCCACGGTACCTGAATATAGCTCAACTCAATACCAATACAAAAAACAAACATATGGTTACTTCATCATTATAGGATATATTACATATCATAAAGCATGTACATTCTCATTTGCAGGCATGGAAATTAGAATTTCCAGATGTTCCATAGTCAAATGCAAGCTTTAGATAAAGATATGAAGTTATACAGCTTTTCCAACACTAAAAGCATTATTAAAGCTACATCATCCACCTTCACAATGTTGCTATCAATTTATAGAAGAACAAAATCTCTAAATCTGCTTCTTCTTGCATGTATGTCTAACCCCAAAATGTTGGAAAAAGGCCAAGCACACTCCAGCAAAAATAATACTGGAATATTGTCAATTGATAAAGCATTGGTCAAAATCTTGTACAAGCATTTTTTTTCAGAATAAGCATCAAAAGAGCTATTAGACAACCCAAGAATATCTGTGTCTATCTGTTTGCAACACCTGCACACAGGTTGCCTACGGTCCTCTACCCCATGAGAGAGAGAGAGATAACTGTTGGTCTTTTCTACTTTCAAACTGCATATTCTATGAGGCACATAGTATCTCTCATTTTCTAAGAAAGAAATGATGCTGATATCTTGATTCCATTTCGGTGAGTAACCAAGGTATGCTTTCATAAGCCACAGTTTGCCCGACCGCTAGGATTTGCTATCTAATAACCAGAAAATAGAACAACACAACTGCCCAATTTACTACCCAAGCCTCAATATCATACAAAAAACAAGATAGAAGTCTTCTACCCTGCATTCAAAATATCTAAATGGGTTGACACACTGATACTAGTATATTACTCTAGAAGCAAGTAGAAGGTTTCCATTTCAAAGCAGCATTGTGAAGCAAGAAATTTTGCCACTGTTGATTTGGATGGTTTGACTTATAAGCCAATTGTTCTGTAACACATCTTAGGAGAAGTGTCTGAGATTTCTCACTGAGAAGGCAACAATCATCATGAAAAGAAGTCTCTTTATGTTACAAACTGGGATGTGGCAATTGGTTGACCGTGATACCTTGCATGGTGATTGAGCCATGTACCCCACCTTTAGGTGGTCTTGGGTACATATGTTCACCACTATGCCAAAGGCCACTGGTAAGAGACTTGAAATTGCATAGTTGTCAAGGAAGCAAATCTCTTACCAGCTGAGCCATCCGGGAAGAAAATAAAGTCACCCATACATTAAGCAACAAAAAATGTATGTGTACGGCAGCTAACTTCCACTGAATCATGATATATGAGTGATTGTCCAAGTTGTCAAACCGTGAAGCACATCAGAAATATGCAAGGACAAAGTACAGACCTCCACCATCCTATATTGCCTACTACATTTGGGTCTAGATCTTCAGAGGTCATTACAGTTCATTTCATCAACTTTTAACTAGGACAACAACTTGCAAGTTCACACATGCTTCATCATTTCAAATTCAAATGATATTTTCCACTGAGTGTACATTTTGATCATTCAAAATGCAGCAGTCCTGAAACTTATAAGGACCATATTTGCAAATGGAACAGCAGACTTGCTCAAATGACTCAAAGTACCCATAGTTCTATACCCTCTTTCTGCTTCTTCGACCAAGGTGGTCTTGCGTCTAATGTATCATGTCTTATGAATTCTTTGCTTCACTTAAAGGATTGACGCAGTTTGCAACTTTCATTTTGGACTATAAGCTTATAGATCAACGAATGATATTTATGTAGTGACCGCTGTACTTGGGACAATTTCACATAACAAGAAAAGCAACTGAAATTTCATTCACATGAAACTGCATACTCCTGGTTGTCCTTGTCCTCCATTTAAGGAGATAATCTGTGAAAACAATGAAACAGCTCTTTGTTGCACATGTAATGGTATTTGGGCCTTCCAAAGTACCTTATTTGCATACTCTGGTAAATTAACATGTTTTGCCTGCTTTTCATTGAAAGTGAATCTCATTTTAAACTTAATCATCAGAACAATAGAGATTTCTGAAACTGCTATTGATATTATGCCTTGAAGATGAAAGATTTACAGTAGAATCTGTAACAGATTTCTATCAAACACTCTTAACTGGATCAAAGTCAGATGTCTTCCTGAAATATTACTTGGGTGAATAACAAATTGACGTGGAGGCACATATAAGCAAATAGGAGTTTCTATTATTGTCCCTCTGCACTTAACAGGACTAAAACCAGCAAGACGCATTTGCAAGCAATGGCACCCAATGCACATGAACAAAGGAACTAGAATCCAATAAAACATTATGAAATCCTTCTGTAAAGAATACAGCTCACGTTGTTGGTTACTTCAATATTTGTAGGACACTCAGAGATAACGCAATTGCTACTGTCATAACAAAAAAATTGGAGAATCTGTTGGTCAATATTTACGTTTGTTCAAGAAATTAGTCAAGCAGAATGACAGGTTACACCCAAAACAGATCATAAGCTCCACATTGGCAGAGTTGTCAAAGAAAATTGACACGTGAAAGTGTAAAAAGTAGAGACTTACTACATACATCAGGGTTCTGAGTAAAAACTGAGAAAAAAGACCTTGAATAAGGGCTGATTTTAAATTGGATATCAAGTTTTATGAGAACTTATGGAAGAGGCAATTTTGTTAGCCATTGGAAAGTAGATGGCACTAGACTAATGAACAAAAATTCTAAAGCTAAACTAGAATCCTAAATCTTATTTAAGTTATTCTTCTCCAAGAAACTAAACTGGAAGTGATTCAGTGAACCAAATAAAATTCGGGTACCATAACCAACTTGCATACAAAATAGAGATTGATCTGAGACCAAATTAAAATAAACCTACAAGGAGAGTGGAACAATGAAAGCAAAAGGCTTGATAGTGCTCAATTACAATCCAAAATTCCATAGCATGGCACAAATCTTATATCACTGAGGATTGCATTAAATTATTATGGTATAGAGAGACAGCTGAGATTCATTGCTGAAGAGCAAACCAAGGAACTGGTATATGTTTGCAAAGGATATACAGTCATAGCATTGTCTCCACCACAAGGACCAAATGAAACAAACTAAACCTGTAAACCATCAACTGCAAAGACCAAATGGACCACGAGGCATGACGATGAGATTAGTGTTGGCAATCATGCTGCTGATACTGAATTGGAAGGTGTTGGTAAGTGCATTTCTGTACAAAGAGCAGTGCAAGTAAAATCTTCACTTGCTCTTTTTTCCTTTCCACTTGTTACTAAGTGAGACTTAATTTCATGTTAAAGATGGTCACCATTTCAGATGATCCAAAGAGAAATTATGTGTCAATGATGTTTCAAATGTGATAAAGTTCCAAATTCAAATTTTTAACAATTGATGACACAATTACAAGAATTCATAAACATAATCAGATAACAAGTTGTGGGTTGTGATATTATTGTCTCTGATACAGTTGAGTGAAACATTTGATGCAAAATGGAGAAATTTTCCTTTGGATTCCAGTTATTCTTCCTTCAAATTATCTTAGTTCTTTGATAGTGATAAAGTATCAATTCAACTTGTCACTCATGATTGAAGAACTCCAACTAGCGTTGACAATGATAGTATAGAACCCTTTGGTTGGAAATGGAATCCATATTAAAAGGAGAACCTAGTTAACAATGGAAGATGAAGATACGTAACATTTTAACCATCATAACTTTATTTCCTTTTCTGAGTTTTCTGTTCATCAAGATTGCCACACTTGCAGAAACTGATCGAATGAATTCTGGAAACGTTTTAGCTTCTTTTCTTTCTTTTCTTTTAAGTTTTGGAGTCCTTTCATGAGATTAACCCAAATTACTTTTGAACAAAGAATGCAGCTCCTGCTTATGGAGTGGAAGCAGATTGCAAACGAAATGTAAGGGAAGGTAATTCATAAGGTTGAAATATATGATGCTATATCAGCACATGCTTAAGGTACAGTCACGCGTCATCTTGGTAACTTTCCAATATTTGTTATAGACTGAATATGGGCAATTAATATGGATTTTGGAAAGCAGGGAAAGTCTCAAATTTTGGAGGGAATCTGTTAAAATTTGATATTATATACGAACATGTCTTACTGTAGACCTTATACAACAGCACCACAAAGGAAATTAGACAAAGGTTGACAACACTAACCGCCTTTGTAAACTCAATTCTAAGTGGATTGCCAGCAACACTAAAACCTTGGAGTTCTCTCATGGCAGCAAAGGCATCTTCCTCATTTTTAAAATTAATGAAGGCATAGCTTCGACCAGTTTGAAATGCAACACTTTCAAGCTCACCAAACTGTAAAAAGTGATGGGCCAAGGAACTCTTGTCCAGATCGTGTGAAAGATTTCCAACCCAAAGATGTCTTGATGGAGGATTACTGCGACCATGATGGCTTTTCTCTTCAGATCTCAAAGGATATTCCTTACGAAATCTATCCCTCCCTCCTCTGCCACTCTGCAACAGAAGCATCCACATCTCACATAATTAAAATGCATAACAATTTAAAAGATCAAAGCACCCCCAAACTTCAAGGCATTCTATACCCAAGAAGCAGAAGACTTTTACCCATTGGTCAAACACATATGTACACACATTATGGAAGTTAGCTCATCAACTTGGCAAAATAATAAGTTTTCATGAAACTTAGATAGAAATCTCTCAAAGGAAACAGTATTTTCAATCTTTCAGCAAATATATCAGCTTTTCCACTACTCGCTCTCTCCAATCTATCCTGGATTCCTTTTCTGATTGCCATATTTGGTGATAAAGATGAGCTTAGGTTTTTATCTTCATATACACTGAAAGGCTTAGAAAGTACAAATTTGCTTGAGGTGCCTGTGTGTGTACCAAATTAGAATTCTAAACTCAGTTAATACTTGACTGCAACTCTTTCCAATTGTAAATACAAAGCCAACCAAAACACCTCAATTAGCGTCTTCTAATTCCCAAATAGTAAGTTCCTAAGCAGTTATTCTTTCAGCATAATCGACGAGAAAAATTTTGATAAACACATACACTGCAAAATAAAATTTACCAATTCAACAGCCCAGAAAAATTCAGAACGCTCAATTCTAAAGTGAAAATTTTTCCAGGCTGATAACCAAAAGCCCCTTTTTTCCCAGAAAAAATTTTCAAACAAGAAAAAAAATACACCAATTTGCCCAGGAAAAAAATGGTAAATTTCCAAAACGAAAAATTTTAAATTGGAGTAAGACGAGAACTAACCATTGTCTGATGGCTGAAAACC